>JAVYIG010005213.1:0-142135 GCA_035222895.1 Strongylocentrotus droebachiensis
GGGGCTCGGATAACATCACGGAGCCCCCGATATTTTTGAGGGGCTCAGATATCATCAGCCCCCCCCCCCCCCCAATTGTTTTTGGTGAGGCTCGGATAACATCACGGAGCCCCCCGATATTTTTGTGGGGCTCGGATAACATCACGGAGCCCCCGATATTTTTGAGGGGCTCGGATATCATTGAGCCCCCCCCCCCCAAACAAAAAAATAAATAAAATATATATTTCGGCCGGGCTCGTTTATCATGAGCCCCCCCCCCCCCCTTCCCCAATATTTTGTTCGTGCTGATAAGTTCAGGGAAGTGTATGCCGGAGATATTGACTTTGTAGCATTAACTCGGCAACTAACAAGCCTCCAAGACGTGTGTGACGATGAGAGGAAACCTATCAAATACATTAAAACAATCTGTGAGATTTTCAACAACAGTCCAATCTATAAGAGATTATTCTCAGAGGTGCACATCCTTCTTCTCATTTACCTTACCATCCCGGTTACAACGTCAACTTACGAGAGAACATTCTCCGTCTTGAAAGGGATAAGAACTTATCTGATAAGTACAATGACCCAAAGAAAGCTCAACCAAAGCTTAATATTACTCATATATAAATCTCGTACAGATAAACTGGACTTAAAAAATATTGCTCAAAACTTTGTTTCCAGGAACACAAGAAGACAAAACTTCTTTGGCACATTTGTCTGAGGCTGCATGTGTACCTCAAAAGAAGAAAAGTCTGAAATTTTTCGCCACGATGACATAGACGAGGAAAAAAGAATTTATTTCCAGGTGCAAATTAAAGACAAAGGAGGATCTCAGAATTATATTTTTTGGGTGGTGCCACAATTCAGTTTTTAAATATGTCCGATTATAGGCATGTGTGACAATAAAAGGTTTTGTTTTTCACGTTCCGGGATATTATTTTTTTCCAAAGGTGTTAAATATGTGTTATTTTAACACCTAGTACTTTGTCTTACTTAATAAAAATAAACTGAATATCTTACAATTCAACGATTTCTTCAAGTAGGCCTACTTTTATTAATTTCTTCAACTGCTTAAAATTAAGGCTACAAAGGCTTTGTTACTGTAGAGCTGTAGTGTGAACAGGCTACTTAGTACTTCACATTTATAGATTGGTGCACATCACTATGCTTGATCATCCTCTCCTATCTGCTTGTTTTCATTCCTCTGTTATTTGCTACCTATGATATTTGAATATTCATCATTTCCTTTTATTATATAAATGAACATGTAAATACCTATATATGCAAAATAAACCCTGGAGGTTTAAAGTTGTAAAGCCCAGGGCAGTTCAATACACGCAATCATGAAATAAGGGTGTCTTCATCGAAGCGTCTCTGTAAGTTTAGAACCACGCCCTGTGCCTACCCGCTCAGGCCACTCTACATTCAGGGGCGTCGAAAAAGGGGGGGGGGGGGGTGTGGGGTTGAAGTCGGTTGGATTTTATATGTCAGTCGGCCAGCAATTTGTTCGCCTTCAAACTGTGACTTTTTATCGGACAAAGAAACATTTTTGAAAATTCAGACAATGATTTAGAGTCGGAACAATGAATCGTCTTCTTATTCTAATAATGTAATGAAACGTCGAAGCTCCCGCGCTTCGCGCGAGAGGGGGGAAACTGAATTCAGACAATTAGGGTTAAGAGTAGAGAACGGTATACAACAAATCGTCTTCTTTCTATAGTAATTTAATGAAACGTCTAAGCTTCCGCGCTTCGCGTGGGATGGGGAAACTGAATTCAGACAATGATTAAGAGTCGAAAACGGTACAACAAATTCGTCTTCTTTTCATAATAATTTAATGAAACGTCTAAACTACCGCGCTTTCCGCGGAAGGCCTTTCACCCATCCCCTACCCCACCTAGGGAGCGCTTTGCGCACTCTTTAAGTGATTCGCTTGCTCAATACCGCCCCTCCCTAAAATAAGATCCGAGCTACGCGCCTGCATTAAAATATATAGCTATGATGCTTACTAAGTTGACGAAATAATTTGTATATTTATGTCGTCGACGAAAATGACCATTTGCGCATAACAATTTAGCCTTCGGCCCCGGGTTTATAGGGTTAAATCTGTAGATATTGGGACATTTAATTTTGTCGGTAATTGGTGGCTTGTTTTGTCGGTAATTGTTGGCCTCTATACCCCCCCCCCCCCTCCCCTCCCCCACTGAAAAAGGTCTAGCGACGGCCCTGACGACACATCAGGCCTTTACTTGCGTTTTGTGAGAGGCTCAAGTATCCGGGCCAGCTATTTATAGTTGAGTAAGTTTTGAAGAAAAACAAAACGAGTATACTCGCTTTCCAATCGTATTGGTTATTGGGGAATTTCGAATGTCTTCAAATATGTTTTTTTTCCTTTTAACACAATGATTGTTTTGCGACTCAATTCAGGCCTGACTAAATATAATTTTTTTCGTAAGGCAACAGATAAGTAATTTTGTCATATACCTGATTAACAATTGAAGATTTCCTACACTAATGCCTGGCCGTGCGTAACCCATATTTGAACACTAATTTGCACCTGAAATTGCAACATGTGCATTATAAGCTTCAAACGCTTTCTTTCATACGAATATACCAAAAAAATCCCAAAAGCTTGAACGATACTATTTCACAAGATGTAATTAAACAATATGAATGATATTAATGATACACTTACATGTTCATGCAAATGCATGATCATTTTTGCGCTTCTTGCTCCGAGCAAGATAGTTTCCTTCTACATTTAATTTTGTTGCTGTTATGAGTTTATATTCATATTTTTGTTATCATACAGGAATAAATAAAATGAATATATAAATACATTTGTACAATGATAGTTGTACAATGCTGATAGAAGAACCTGGAAGAACCAATGAAAATCGCAACTGATCTTCCTTAATTCCTTTTCTTTTCTTCCTCTTTGTTTTCTGTCCCTTTCTCTCCTCTTTCCCTTTCACTTCCCTTCCCTTCCTTCTCTCTCTCTCTCTCTCTCTTTGCTGAGGGGGGGGGGGGGGAGGGTACAAATCGGGACAAACTGCAACTGATCTCCCATACCTTTCTTCTTCCTTTTTTCCCCCTTTCTCTTTCCCTTATTTCTCTCTCTCTCTCTCTCATTTAAGTTTGCTGAGGGAGGCAGGGGCCTTTTGCCCCCTCCCCCGATCCACACGATATTGGTGGGATTAATCGCAACTGATCTCTGCTTCTTTTCACCCTTTTCGTTTCTTCTTCTTCTTTTGTGTTCCATTTTAGCTCTCCTCTTTTCCTTTCCCTTATTTCTCCCTTTTTTTGGCGGGGAGGGGGTGGGGGTTGTCGGGGGGGGGGGGGGAGAGGCAAAGGCCTTTCTCCGAGATCCACATCTTGTTTGCAGGAAAATTGCAACTGATATCCCTTCTTTTCTTTTCTTCTTTTGTTTCTTTCCCTTTCCTTCCTTCTCTCTTGTTTTGCGGAGGGCGGGGGAGGCAACATCATGGGCGGCAAGGCCCTTTCGGCCCCCGATCTCCTTCTTTTCCTCTTTTTCTTTTCTTCTTCCTTTCCTCTTCTCTCTTCTTTCCCTTTCCCTTCTTTTCCTTCCTTCTCTCTCTTAAGTTTGCTGTAGAAGGGGGGGGGGGGACAAGGGCCATTTGCCCCCCCCCCCCCGATCCCCAACTTGTTGGTGGGAAAACTGCAACTGATATGCCCCCTTCTTTTCTTTACTTCCCTTTATCTCCTTTTTCCCCTTTTTTCTTTCCCTTCTCTTCCTTCTCTCTTTCTTTTTGCTGGGGGGGGGGGGGGGGCAACAGCCTGGGAGGCAAAGCCCTTTCGCCCCCCCCCGATCTCCTTCTTTCCCCTTTTTGTCTTCTTCCTTTCCCTTTCCCTTATTGTACCTTCCTTCTCTCTCTCTCTCTCTCTCTTTTGCTGAGGGGGGGGGGGGGGGTGGCGAAGGCCTTTCGCCCCCGATCTCCTTCTTTCCCCCGTTTTCTTTTCTTCTTCCTCTTCTTCCTTTCCCTTACTCTCCGCTTTACCTTCTCTCTCTCTCTCTCTCTCTCTCTCTCTCTCTCTCTTCATTTTTTGTTGGCGGTTGGGGGTCAAGGCCCTCTCGCCCCACCCCCTACCCCCCTCCCCCTGGATCCGCGCCGGGAAGACCTGTAGTGTCATCCCTAGCTAGCTGGCAAAGCTGAATATGGGTTATTCAGTCGTTTCATAATTATACTTGTATTGAATATGTATACGTGTGGACTAGAGTACGGACATTCGGTGCGGCAGGCGGACTATTGGTGCGAGACCTCTTCCGCACAGATTGTCCGTCAGACATTTGAAGCGCGCACGGAATGTCCGACACGGACATTGTGTGCGGATAAAATCCGCACCGATCGTCCGCTCTCGATCGATCTTTAATAGGCGGACGGTCGGTGCGGGTCACATTCTACGCGGTCACACCGGCACCGTATAGCGCGCCATTTGCCCAATAAATCCGATAAACAGTTTCTATCGAAAACACTGTTTATCGACTGATAAACACAGTGTCTCTCGGTAAACACTGTATTTTTGGGCGATAAACAGTGTTTATATGAATTATTGGGCAAATGGCGCGCCATAAGCGTCCTTTCGTAGGCAGTCGGTCTGATTCGTGGGCCCAGACCAGACCAAACTGCAAGTCACGAGTTTTCTTATAGTACTTTCACTTCCAGCGTTGAAAGTAATATGTATATGTATATGATATTATTAATCAAAGCTGATTGAAGCTGCCAGCTTGGACGCACAACGAAACCTGACGGAAGAACATAATGCTACTGTTGAAGCCTATTGCCATGGGATCGATGAATTTCTGGTAAAATTCAAAGAAAGTCTCAATTCAGAGGCTGTAACCTCAATTGTTGATTGGAATATACTCGACATGATCTACCATCTGAAAACTGGGGACGCCAAATCTGCCATTATCAAATACTTGGTCTCTTTTGATGAAATCTTTGAGATATTTACGCTAGTTTGGAAAAGCCTTGTAAAAGAAAACTTCTCCACTTTCCTCAACTCGGAGGAGTTGTTGGCTTTGTCGGTTAGTATTAGCAATTTGACAGATTGTTCGGACGAGTTTTGCTATACCTTTGGCGAGAAGGGTGTTCTACCAGTGGTCTTTCGAGATCTCCAGACGAGAAATCTCGGCGAAAGCCTCATCAGTCTCGCGCTGACGACTATCTACAACTGCTGCTGGAGAGTTCCCGAGAACAGAGTCATATGTCGAGAGTTCGTTGATACCCTCCATGAGTATCAATCTAAGAACCCTGAGATTCAGGCCGTTACCTTCTTGGCACTTTCCTACATCGTCGAAAAATCAGAAGTTCATAAAATATCTACGAATGAACCGTGTCTGAAGTTCCTCCTGCTGGCTCTTAAGTCGGCCATGAGTGAACCTGATGGCCGGTCTCGGGTCTACGGCTACTCGACACTCAAGGTCCTTCAAGGACTCATCCAGCTGGCCATCAACGACTGCAACAAGCTTCTCATCGTAAAACTTGGTGGGATAGACGTCCTGGAGCGAATCCTGATGGAAGAAGGATCGAACAACGAAGAAAAGCTTTGGGCTGCCCGTGGAATATGGCAACTGGCTTTCAAAGAAGAGAACAAGGAAGAGATACGTCAACACACATCACTCCGCAACAGTAAGTGGATGCTTATAATCGTCACACATATATTACAATAACCGAATTATTAATTTGAGCCCTGAACCGATCACTAAACCTTGCCCTAAACGAAAACCTATTTAAACCCGAAGTGAATTCTTCATTAACACCCTATACATATTTTGAAAAAATACCAAGCCCGAGGCAAATATTTTCGATGTGTATGTCAGATGACAGAACCTATATATGGTCTACTTTGTTTCTTCTTCATTTTGATTTTAATCAGTCTATCTATATATAATTAGCGTGGGCTTAAAACACATTTTAAGATATAACGAGCAATCCAAGATATAAATTGACAGCATCGTTCACTCACTATCCCCCATCTCCCTCAAAATACTTACTTTTCGGTGTATGCTTCTGTTTCCCGTAGCTTTTCGTCATTTTGTTTGCAGTCTCTTTGGTGTATAAAAAGAGGACTTGGTAGCCATATCAAACGCAAGTCTACATCGACTTGTAACTTCAAGAAAAGTGACTATGTCTACATGAACATAGCGTAAAATGCCGATTCATACACTTTTAACGTGAACTATGAAAAGATTGTTTATTTTGTTTCCTACATTCTTATGGATAGCGCTGAAGAGGATTAAGGAAACGACTGCAAATTCTGATGTTAAGGACGAGTGCGCGGGTGCACTTTTCGTCATTAATGACGTGTTGGACATCGATGACGAGTTCAAAGGGCACATCCCTACATGTGGAGATCGTGGTCACAGTTCGTTGAAGACTGAGGGATCGTCTGGTCATGAGGAAGGTCATATTATGATTAGCTACCAGTGGGCGAGCCAGGAGCGAGTGCTGCAAGTCAAGAGCTATCTGGAAGAATCTGGATACAACGTATGGATGGATGTGGACAAAATGAGTAGGAATGGTCATACTCTTCCTCCTTTGATCTCCCTCCATTTATGTTTTGTCCACCTTTTAAAAAAAAATTCTCTCATTCATTCTTCATATTTAACAACTATTCCTTTCTTGCATTCATTCTCCCTCTTTCTCATCTATTATATTTTTCTATTTCTAATTCAGTGTTGATTTAGCGTGGGTGTAATCATTACTAAGGAATGAAGGCAGTGGAAGATACCGCGGACCTACTACATGTGGGTGGGTGAAATTCAATCGAACTAGAACCTTGAGTATTCACGGGGTGGTCTAGGGTGGTATCATCTTCATTTCACATTTTTACTCTCCTTTCATCGTTAGATGGGGCATGTGCCCCCGTGGTCATTTTATCTCCGCCACTGCATGATAACATCTGGGTTTTTTTTGTTTTAATTGTAATTACAGGAAATCTCACCCCAAAGAATAATTGTAGGTATTTAAAAACACAAAAAGCTGTATTATTCCCCTACGAATGTGTACAAGAGATATATAATTGAAGAAATTTTTGGCATTATGTAATGTATTTGAGTATAATATGGGCGCAGCCATTTTCTTGAAAATGTGACGTACCAGGCGTAGTTGTACAATGTATCAGGCACCAAGCTTAGCAGGAAAACCTCTACTTTTTAATAAGGGAAAATTATAGCTGACAATGTAAACATTTATATTAGGTGAAAAATATATAACAGGGGAACAATTGTAACTCATTTATTGTAAAATACTAAGATTAAATGTGTGGAGCAAATCTATTTCATTTATGCGAAAACTGCACCCTAAAAGAGCATCAACTAATTTATGCAATTTTTGTTCTGACAATAATATTGTAGTACAAAGGATAATAGCAGATGAATGAAATACATGTACTTCATCGCCACACACACCTTGGAAGGAAGCATTCATAAATTTGAATATATTTACTTGGTAAACGACCTCGCATAGTATGTCGGGTTATCAAGATAATGACGATGTCCAATGTCGCGCTGAAAACTGTACATTATTCTTGCTTGATGCACTTTGGTAGGTAATCTTGTAGATTAATACAATAGATCTCTCAGAATAACTGAAGATATTTTTGGGGTGAGGTTTCCTTAAAGGAAACCACACGTCTTTCTTTTGCTCTTTATACTGTACATGTATTCCTCATTCATGTCTTTGGTATTTAATAACAGAAGGTGATATTCTGGATGCCATGGCCAAGGCAGTCCAGAGAGCTTCGGTCGTCCTGGTTTGCGTGAGTCGTAAATTCAAAGAGAGTCAAAACTGTCGCACAGGTGAGGAACAAAAACACACATTACTGCGGTTAGTGGCGTAGCGTAGGTCACACAATGGAGGGGCAATCGTGTTCATATTAGGGACTTTTCGATTTGCACGTTTATAAGTGGACTGCGACGTATGCGGTCATTTTTTAAGCAGGGTTGACGAGGCACGCTGACTGTTGTTCGTTACCTTTTCGGTTTCACACAACTACGACGCTCGGTTAGTGAGCGCGAAACTCGATCGAATAGTATAAAGATCCAACAACAAATTCGGTGCAGGGACTGTTCTCAAAAATTATGCTGCAACAGATCAGCGATGCATACATAAAATGTGTTTATTTTATGAATTATTCTGCTTAGTGAGCGCGAAATCGATCGAAAAGCTAAAGATCCAACACACCAAACTCGGTGCATGGGACTGATCTCGAAAATTATGCTGCAACAGATTGGCGATGCATGAATAAAATGTGTTCATTTCATGAATTATTCTGCAACAATTTTGATTTAAGGGAAATTACAGACCCAAAAATATGTTAATTTAAGAGAATTCACGCTTCCACCACTCTCTGGTTCTAGAATTAGGTCAATTGGGTCCATTTTGTGACTTCAATTTGATGTTTCGTGCCTACAAAAGATTGCTTACGAACACGACTCGTCACAGTTTGCGAACGAACGGCAAAACAAGGGCGAACGCGTTCGAGAATTCTGCTATGAACGATGAGCTCGTCGATGCGCATGCGCACTGCTTCAAAAGTGACCGCATACGTCGCAGTCCACTAGTGAACGTGCAAATCGAAAAGTCCCTATTAACGGACGGAAAGGGGTACCGGTCTAACTAGGACGATACATTCGGGATGGGAAAGGCCATCGAATGTAGAAAGGGGGTTTGTGTAGTCCATATCGTCATCTCTTCGTGTTACCACCTAGGGACCTCCCCTTCCTTTTTCTTTCTCTCTCTATTTATCTTTCTGTTTGCCATTCGGAAAGGGATACTCTTTTTTCTTTCTGTTGTTCCTTGTCAAAAATTATAAGACTCCTCCCCCCGGCTATAGAACACTCATGGGTTCTAGAAGAATGATTTAGGATGGGGTCTTCGGGGAGGGGTGAGGGGAGGGGGTAGGGTTCTCGATTTCGCTTTTTTCGTGTGCCTCACTCAAAGTCATTTTTAATGAAGACAAATTAGTGGGAAGCTTGAAAAAGATGGGGGGGGGGGGGGCTTGAGCCGTCAATTAGATATTCTTGTATTTTACCTTGTGCTGTTTCTTTCGTTTGATTGTATACATGTGCCTAATCAGAAGCGACATACGCCTACAACCAAAAGAAAGACATAATTCCCCTGATGCTTCAGGATCAATTCGTCCCTAAGGACTGGCTCGGCGCCCTCATGGGAATGAAGAAGTATTACCCTATGTTTTCAGACGATCACATGAAACATTGTCTACCCGATCTGGTCCGAGAGCTAGGCGATAGAGGCAAACGTGTTAAACTAGGTAGGCCTACTTTTAGGAGTATCCTGTATGCGTCGTACCGGCAGAATGTTTTGTCGTACAGTTTCTGTATTGAAAATGCACTAGAAAATGAATATGTATATCTAATATGCAGACATCTTTCTTTCTTTGTAGAAAGATAATGGGTGGTATTCCGGTAGCGCGTACTAAGTTAGCGCGTATACTAAGTTAGTCCACACTTTTATGGAGTGCCAATTGCCAATTTATTTACCGTGTTCAGATTATTGTAATCCTTCAATGAAAAGTGTCCAAAAAAAATAATTTTGCAATGAAATGGGAAGAAAATATAATATGAGTATGAACTAAATTTTAACAAAGTCTTTGGTAGATTATCTTTGACATGAATATTGAAAGAGGAAGATGAAACCTAGCATTCCATAGGAGTGTGAACTAATAATAATAATAATAACTTTAATTTACCCAGGGTAGCCACTTCAGTTATGAAACTGTTCTTCCAGCGGGCCCTGCATAACATTATATGTTATTACTACCCTTCTCCAATCTAATATGCTGAGCGCCTACCTAGAAGGCAGAAGGTCCCATTGTTATAAGTCTTTGGTATGACTCGGCCGGGGTTCGAACCCACGACCTCCCGTTCATGAGGCGGGCGCTCTAACGACTGAGCCACCATCTTGTTTAGTCTGGACTTAGTCTCGGCTTAACTTATGAGAATACCACCCAATGGTCTTCGAATCTACACTGTCTAATCTAATTAATCGATGAAACATTTTAACACCGATTTTCGTCCGCCATCTACATAATAAAAACGAGTCTAAATCACATTAGTGAAAGGGATTTTGCATGAGTTTCTCTGGTAAACCCTTACATATAAAACTCTATTACTCCTCACGACTGTGCCTTTCTCATATCATGCCTGTAGGTGCAAGCAATCCAACATCCCATGCTCGAAGGCAACGGGATGGAACAACGGAAGACGACGCAGACTGCAGTGGAGGAATGGTCTCGTGGGATGAAGAAGAAGCAGTTGAATGGCTGAGGTCGAATGGCGTTGATACGAGCATGTGGTAGGGTCCATGGTACGACCGAGGAAAGTTTCAGGGAAGTGGATGGCATCGGCCTGAAACAGATCAAGCAGGTGCTAAACCGTGATCCAGAATTTTGCCTGACGTATCTTGAAGACGAATTTGGTATTGGCTTGCGGGACGTCCTCTCGCTAGTGGAAGCGTCGGAGAAGCTCTCAATTTGAAGAATCTAAGCATCATTCATTAATATATGCAAATAGCAGATATTAAAGCTAAGAAGATTGCAATGAGAGCGGCGGGGAAGGGTAATGCACCGAAAACAGGGACAGAAAGACGTTTAAAAGACCGTCTGATAAAATGATGCATTCGTCTGAACAATAATAGTACTAATTTGATGAGCAATTTTGTAACCTACTTGGCTGGTAAGAGAATAAAACAAAGAATGATATAGAGAGAGAGAGAAGTGTCAATATGAGAAATCGTCAATATTACAGGGAGTGCACTTTTGAATCTGGAAAAGAGAGTTGCTGTGAACAAAACAAATAAAAATTGATCCTGGAAAAGAGAACTGCTGTGAATAAACAAATAAACAAATTGATCGATAACGAAAACAAAATAATCATTTTGTAAGTAAATATTCAATCAGAGATTGTCCGGTTTTATTCTGAATTGTACCAAAAGAATGATGTTGTTGATAATAGACTTAAGCACGATTTTAGATTATTCAGACATACCCAGGTTGACAAATTCTTTGTATCAATCTTTTGCAGGGGAGCTTACAATGAAGGAAGTGCAACAGTCATTATTCAACATGAAGAATAATAAATCTCCTGGTTTCGATGGCCATACAGTTGAATTCTGTAAACATTTTTGGAAAGAAATGAAATTGTTTACACTCAGATATTTAAATTTTGCTTTCATGTCGGGAAACATGTCTCAGGTACAAAAGCTTGGTGTGATATCCCTCATTCCAAAAGTTAATAAAGAAAGATGCTATCTTGGGAACTGGAGGCCTATATCCTTATTGAATGTTACATACCAAATAGCATCGGTTTGTATTGTCAAAAGGCTTAAAAAGGTACTTCCTATTCTTATACATGACAATCAGAAAGGTTTTATGGTTGGACGTTTCATTGGAGAAAATATCCGTCTGTTATATGATCTACACTTGTACGCTGATGTAAATGATATTCCCGGTCTACTGGTCCTAAAAGATTTCGAAAATGCGTTTGACTCTATTTCTCATGACTTTATTATAAAGGTTTTACATTACTTTAAAGTGACTCGGTAACATTGTTGAAGGTTGATGAAAAATTGCTTAATTTTTGTATAAAATATTATTTACTATATTCCTTCTACTGTACTAACCCTCTGACATGCAAAAAGTCCTGAACAAATTCTCAAACTACGAAGATATCTATGGTTTTCTTTGAAGGCGTCAATGTAAGACACCCTCTAACAGTGATTAACAGTAAATTCTCCCAACCATCTTTGAATTTTCCCAACCGTTTTTCCATGAAAAAAAGACATAAAACAGGCTATACAAAATCTGTCAACACTTAAATGTCTGGAATGGAATGTAGAGCAATTTTATTGCTTTGTGACGATTTACATTCACCTAAAATGTAATTAAATGGTACTAATATAGTTGGGAGAATTAAGGAATCGATCAGATCAGTTTTTCCCAATTTGTACCATGAATAATGGTCCGTTTTCACTCAAATTTTCAGATTATCTTTAATTGTACATCTAGCATTGGAGTCACAACCTTAGCACCACTATCTCTCATCTGAACAATGTTACCAAGTTCCTTTAATTTCGGTCCTTCGATTATACGATGTTTTAACATTTTCTATGACAACATTCAGTCGTGTATAGTAGTAATTGGACATCTCACACCAAGATTTCAAATGGAGATCCATTGTCTCCGTATATTTGTGTATTTTGTGCTGAAATACTTGGAATTTTGTTCAGAACGTCCAACTCTGTTATTGGAATAGGAATACCTGACAAACATTTGAAATTGTTTCAGTATGCAGATGATACTTTATTTACTCTAAACGGTACTTCCGCTGAATTCAATTGTGCATTGAATATTTTAGATGAATATGCAGCAATGTCCGGGTTAAAAGTTAATATTCATAAGCTACGAGCAGTATGGATTGTACGATACAAAAATAAAAGAGATAAGATACTCTTAAATCTAAATTTTATCCGGGTTTTTAATGAATACTTCGGATATCTGGGTATTAATTTTTGTACGGATTTACAAATGTTGGTATACCATAATTATAACGAAAAAATCGCAGAAATAAAGAATCAAATGACATCAGGGTTAAAACGATATCTCACTGTGTTAGGAAGAGTCACCGTGGTCAAGTCATTGTTGATTTCAAAGCTAAACTATCTTGCTATGTCTCTTCCTAATCCTAGTGACAATGTGTTGAGAGAAATACATGCCTTGTTTTATAGTTTTGTATGGAAAGGGAAACCTGATAAAGTGATTAAAATTCAAATGTCTCAGAAATATTCAGATGGAGGTGTTAAAATGATCGATATTTACACGCATTGTCAATCGTTAACAATTTCTTGGATTAAGAGGATTGTTATAGGGTCAATTGATAGTCATATCCTTTGTCTTCTGACTTCGTCCTTGCCGAAACCGGCAACACGATTTTCTAATATCTATGGGTAGTCATTTTGTTCGTACATTAGCGAGTCAAACATATAACAGTTTGGGGAGCGAAATTTGTATCGCTTACAGTGAATTTGTGTGTACTTACTACAATAATAATAATATATCCTCTCAACCTATATGTAATAATGACTATATCAAATTAGGTAACAAACCAATAGATAATAAACATTTGTGTCAAAAGGGGATTCGTTTTATAAACGAAATTTTGGTCGAGGACGGAAACTTTTTATCTTTGAGAAATCTTCAGAATATTTACGATCTTCAAACAAATTTTCTCTTTTATCATACACAGTGCGTTACTATTAAGAAAGCGTTCAAAGATTGTACATTCAACAACATTCCTCAACCTCTAATTCCAGATGCAACTTTCTTCGTGATTAAACGAATAAACAGATGCTCGCATATTTATGCAGCAATATCGAATCGTAGAAAAACAGAATGTAAAAGCTTTCTCAAATGGAAGTGCATATTTGAACTAAATGACAAAAGTCGGGAATCAAACTGTTTGTTAGGATTCCAGTGTACCATTGATGTTGGATTGCGTTGGTTCCAATATAAGGTTGTGCACCGCATATTATTTACAAACGACTTGCTATTTAAATTGAATCTGGTCCCAATAAAAAAAATGTACTTTTTGTAACGACCAAATCGAAACAGTCGTTCATTTATATTGTGCGTGTAGGCATGTAACTAATATGTAGGATAGGTTTAATAAAGGACTGGATCTTTTTTTCTTTTTTTGTATGTTTTATTAAATCAAAACTAATATCACAATATTTACAGGTCATCAATAATGATTGGTACCTAACCAAAAAAAGATACATATTAAAAATAAAAAGTGACAAGAAATACAAGATATATTTAAATCAATAAACATAATATAATGCGTAATATGAAGCCACAGAGAGAAAACAAAATAGAAGAATTTTTATTATAATGGGAGTCCCCCTAGATGCCAAGACCCAAAACGTCCTGTCAAGGGCCACCGAAGCCTGGACACACTCCACCAAACCGCACGATCTGCACGAGTTCCATACTTAAATACCACATGATCAGACCATCACTAAACATTGCCTGTATTCAACCTAATGCTACGTTTACACTATGTTCCCGAAGGCCACGGCAGCCCTGTTTGCCTGAAACGTAGTGCGCCGTGGGATTTAGACTAATTTTATCTCTGGATTCAAGTTTAGTTAAGTCTTGCCAAGTTTTCTCACGGTCTACCACGGTATCCGTGACGGGCCGTGGGGGGAAGGGGATGCTGAGTCCCGGAGGCTCCAAGGCGCACTGCGGTTCGGCCCGCGTTCTACCACGGATGCCAGAACGTTCCCTCCCGGCCCGTCACGTTCTAAAGGGGTCCCTCACGTTTCCCACTTTCTGATCAAGGTCTGACAAGGCTTTGTACGGATGAAACGTGGACGCAGGGCAGCTTTGGAGCACGTTTGTGCCGGCGGTATAAAAAAATGGTCTCCCAAGCAATATCAATCATGGTATCCTGAGACCTCGCGTTGTGTCAGACCGTTGTAGAACGCAACGCGCCGTAGCGCGCCGGGCGCTTAAACCGTCCCACTACGGACCACCCCCAAGTTTTGTTACGGCCTATTACGGACTTTCACGTTTTGTTACGTTCACCCTGGTTTATTACGATCTACTAGGTTTCTCATCCGCACCGTGACTGCCGTGGCAAATTTGTTGACAGTTTAAAAATCTGACACGGTATCCACGGCAATCATGGCCTGTCATGTTTGCCCATACGGTGCCCCGCGTTGTGTCACGTCAATCCCGTTTCGTCCACGGTGGCCTGAAACGTGGTTGCCGTGGCCGCCGGGAACATAGTGTAAACGTAGCATTTACATGCAACTACATGTAGCTTCATGTAGCTTCATGATAATAACTTCTTCTTCACTATCTGATCATTCCTCTTCACACTCCCGTATTTCCTGCTATAGCCCAGTACATCAATCTCTCATTACGCTTACTTAAATTCATATCCAAAAAAAACTGGACGAAGAAATATAATGTGCACTGAACTTAATCAGCCACTTCGTATCCATTCCAGGCCAAGGCACGATAAAATCACCGATGAGACCCACTATATACTCCCCTTAAAAAAATATAAGTGGCTCCGTACAGCAAATATTATGATACACTATGCACTGTATATACTAAAAAGGCTTAACTTAGGCATCACTTCCATAATATACAAAACAAAAATATGTTTACGGGAAAACAGGTCATTAAAGTCTTCCTCTTGTCAAAAATTGAACCTCCATTTTTTTAAATGCACAGGAAGTTTATTTCTCTTTTTAGCCAAATGATATATTTTATTTCCTTTTGTTTTTTAACAAATGATTTGAAAGCAATAATATTTGGTGTCTGATCCCTGAATTTGCAAATATAAATATAATATTTCACCAGTAAAATTAGATAAAGTACACCAAAATGTTTTTCAAAATTGGTAAAAGTAAAGTTGGTTGCATAATGACTGGATCTTGACTGAAACTGGCGAGAGATTAAAGTTTTCACCTCAAAATAATATATTTGGATATACAGCTAAAAATAACCTTGTACTTAACTGTATACTGATTATAATGAGAAAAACCATATATTATTGCATAAAATAAAGTATGATTGCTGATTTCAGTATTATCAAAGCATCAATATTAAACTATTATTACGATGAAAAATATATTTAAAACTTAAACTTTAAACAAGGTAAATTTTCAAAAAAATGATTTCAAACGAAAAATCTATTTACAAAATGATTGTCACATGCATTATGTTTGTATTATCAACCTGATAGTTCATTAATTCAGTTCATTGATTTCATTGTATATTATAAACCGCAAGAATAATTGACGTTCAATTGCATATTTCATGCTGATTTGAGAATAAATAAAATCCCTGTGGAGGGGATTTTTTAAATATTTTTTTAAAATCAATATCAAAACCTATGTACATGTTAATGGTCTTAACACTTTAGAAACCCTACGTATAGAGTGAGAACACGGCTTTTTTGTTTCTTCTTCAATACAAACCTTGATCTAAAAACTACTTGCATCGGCCGGAAATCGAACTTAGTCGCCCACATTGCATTTTGTTACCCTTTTAAATGTTTTGAACACTTCTTATTGTGTGTATTTAAACTTTTCAAAGAGAATATGGAGACAGGATGATCAAGGTTTACCTTCTGTACCAAAGTATAAAAAATAATTTATTAAACATAGGCCCCATAGGAATCAATTTGACAGATCATTGCACAAAAAGGCCACCTCTGTGGACACCTTTAAAAATTATATGTTTAACAATCTTGTAATATCCGTTCCCAATAAATGAGAATGCCGAGAGGTTTCTATTTCGGCTCATAATTAAATTATGACTTTTGTTTCTCATTAGTATATTCCAACATAATTCTCATGTGTGAACCACACCATTGGTTTATGATGCGTTCACATTAAGATTTAGCTGTATGTCCAGTACTCATATCCATCCTCGTATTTGATCAACCTTGCTTCATAGTTCTCATAATGTATAATGACATAAAGCTTTTCAAATTGAATGAATTACATCATTCATTATCAGCATGAAATATATGTGATATGTTCAATTGTTCACTATAGTTTTTATATTAAAATGCTATATTAATTCCAATGAACGTTTATTACCAAGGAATTCAATCTTTGTAAATAATGTACATTATGCTTTGTAAATATTTATATAAAAATTGCGGTATCTCAAGTTTGGATCTTTTTTGAGCCAATGTCGTCTTTCTACCTTCTTTATGAGGCTATTTTCAAAAAGTAAAAATGTCTAACAAAATAATGATTATATTTCACCTGATTTAAAATCTGATTACTGTCTATATATGTAATACGATAGTATCATTACGAGGATATCAAATAATGTATATACATATAATTATGTTCTTCTGTTGTGTTTGTTTTATGACTGTTATAAGTTGATGTTCATGGTTGTTAATGAATTTGTTAATACTTAACAGGGCCTCATGGAAGACCACCACTATAGGTGAAAATATGCTACCCTGTGCAAATATCAGAAATAAATGACTAAATAAGTAAATACTATCAACTAATGTAAAGCCAAAGAGGAAGATAAGGCAAGATGGGTAAGGTTTATATAAAAACACCGAATTTAAAATCAGTTGAAATAGGAAAAGACCCCTTTTAAACGTCAGTAAAACAGAATAAATAAATAATACGTTTTTTAGACGACTTGGTCTTGTCCCATCCTTCCCCATGGACACTCTGCTCTGTAAACATGTTGAGTGAAAAGAAATGCCTAATAAGAGGGTAATTATCAAGTCAATTAGGGGGGCAACTGTATGCTCAACTTGAATACCGATTCGCCAGATCTAAGACCCGCACTTACAAATAAAGCAAAAAATCATCAAAACTATTTTTGTTACCCCGCACTTTCAGAATTTGACAAGATTATGTAATTCGTGTGGATGCCTCAAGGATAAATAGGCACCTTGTGATTGGAACAATATCTAGAATGACCATTAAACAAAACCAATTACAGATGAAAAGCGATTGTTGTTGTTTTTCTTCCTGTTGTAGTTGTTAAATGAAGTACAATGATAAGTAAGAACATGATGTTCAATGATTATACAATGCGATTTGGAGCTTTTGCAAATACATGTAGGTCAGAGTTCAAATGTGTCAACCATGGTCTGACCATTCTTGTGGTCGAACTTTTGCAAAGTGTTTTTTTTTCGTTGATAACCGTAAACAAAATTACAGTGTACTTGGATCGGCCGGGAATCGAACCCGGGTAGCCTGTGTGGCAGGTGAGCATGCTACCACTGAACCACTGATGCTTGCGTTTTAATGAATTGGTATAAAGAGACGAGCGGGATTGTCTAACGTCAATCAATTCTGCAAAACAATTCAATTTTACTGACCTTAGCCTAACCGCATTGAGCATGTCCAAAATAAACGCCATCAGTAAACAATTGTATCACTATCAAGGCTTTCTTGAAAATTCCATAATATACAATACTTTAATAAGTCACATATGTCATTCTTTACATCAGGCTGGGGATCATAATATAGACAAATATGTTCACCGGATTACACACTTACTTGGCCCAAATTCACCTATTTTAGAATCAAACAACAACAAGAACATAGGGATAGAAGCTACCTGGTGAAAACTTTAAAATGGAAAATACAAAATTTGCTCTCTAAATTGTCTACCAATATCACACTTTTTTATATTTAACTTCAGGACCCCACGCTCTCTCTCTCTCTCTCTCTCTTTCTCTTCTTTAACTTTGGTATTTCCCCTCTTGTCCTATATAGCTGTCTGCCCCATTCTATCTCCCTCTCTTTCTTCCCCTCATATTCAGCCAGCCTCTCTTTCTCTCTTTGTCTTTTACTTCTTATAACTCCCTCTCCCTATCTTGTTTAGCTACCCCCTCCCTCTCTCTCTCTGTCATGTCTCCCCCATTCTAACCCCTTCTCCCCTTTCCCCTCTAATTCAAATCTCTTTCCCTCTTCTGCACTCCATGCATTGCTCATTTACACAACCTTGATGAGTGTAATAAGCATAACTGATTTCCCTACTCAATATGTTCCCCTCTTCTGCGATATAAAGATTCACTCCAACATCTTTCTCTCTCTTTTTTATTTTTTTACTACCTCTGACTTTCCTTTTTCTACATTCCCATCTCTCTCTCCCCTCTTTCTTTTGTATATCCCCACGTATCTTAAAATATTTCACATTGACTTATGTTGTTGTTAATCTTACTTTTGTAATATTTCATTTCATTTCATTTATTTCATTCTCCATAAAAAAACATTAAAACATACAAACATGGTATACAGATAAAAGATCGATTACAAGAAAAATACAAAGGGAAGGAGCAAACGAAATTGTATGGGAATGTGGGGTTAACAAACAGGGCAATTAGCCTTATGAACGTGAACCCCTTTAAAAGTATACACTGTATTGTTGAAAACATAAAAAAAAGGAAAAGGAAAGCAGAGAGAATCTAAAAACCAATAAAAAAGAAGAAAACAAAAAAGGAAGAAGGAAGGGGAGGGGGAATACATTAAAAAGTGCATTAACTGAAGCGTAACGTGATTTACTTTGAGATTGAATACAATAATAAAAGATGGGATTTATACAATCGTTTACAAATTTCTCTCCCCTCTACATGTGTACAACTATTTTGCACGGTTAGTACAATTGTGTACTTTCCAATATTTTGGATTAAAAGACAAGCGAAATATAAGTTGGAATAAGTGCCTATATTCCCAATTTCCTCAGTTTTGGAACACCATTTTTTAAATACTTTTAAATAGTAATCAGTAGATTCTTATAAAAACGCACTATTCTTGAAATATCTCCATGCACTTTACATAGTATGGCAGAATTTTAAGATATAATTGCAATAACAAAAAGTTAAGATGTAGCATAATACAGATAAGTGGGAAAATGCACAATGTATTACAAAATAAGCAAATAACTAAAACATTATCAAATTTCATTTAATTATAGCTCCTTGAAAATAACAATACGAAAACTCAAAGAGAATATATGACGACAACGAAGTGAGAGGCTACAAAAAAGAGCAAAATATGATAAGGCAAGGCAAAACATCATTTCATGGATACTCTATACTATTACAAATATATCAAATTGAATTAAGATTACTGTAAGAGGTGTGTTTTTAAGAAATTAGGCAATTACACAGAAAGTTGCTTAGCAATTTCGTCAACGTTGATCGCATCAGTGTTTTCATTTCCAATCTCTATGTATGTACTTGTAACCAATTAACCTTTGATAAAGCGTATGTTAAGCCGGTAATTTCGGTTTCCTGTTGGAAAGATCAGACCCGGTCCCACCTACCCAAAATAAATATCGTTAAATCTCTCTATACTAGAAGTTAGACTCTGACTCCTACTTAAAACCCTTTATTGTGTTTAAATTCGTTTTCAGAAGATTAAAAAAAGTGCTTAAAAGGGCATTCTTTTTGAAAGATTTAGGTTCTCCTACCTTCACAAAACTCACCGTTTACTGTGGTAAATGAAAAATTTGATAATTTGCATTTTTCTTTTATTTTTGTGTTTCTTAAATAGAATGACAAGGGGCAGCGGCGTAGCCGTTCGGGGGGGGGGGGGGGGGGCTTCAAATTACTGTTATAAAAGAGTGTCAAAAAGGCAAAAGGAAATGATATAATGCTGAGTAGCCGTATATAAGCTCTGTAATTAGAATGCCTACTTTAAACAATTATCTAAAAATGTAAATGTTATCTTTTTCGGACTCTAAATTCCAATACATTTTGGTAAAGAAAACTATGTGCCTGTTTTCCCTTTCCAGGAGAAAAGTTGGGAACTCCTGAGCTCCTTTATAGAAAACAATCCGGGCTATCCCGCTTATATGCTTGTCATACAAGTCATAGACATCGGTAGATACAAATTAATGTACACTCTATGGATGAATTCGTGAAGAATTGACTTTGCCTTAATATTCGAGACACTTTAATAATTCATTTCTTATAGCCCCTCCCCCTTCTTTCAAAGACGAAAGAAAAGTTACTATATTCCTGAAACCACAGGCACCGGTTTAGTCAATGGGCGAGTGGTGCCGGGTCTTGTCAAAGTGCACATTTCGAGTTTTCTCAGTATTTTAACTTTCAGCGTCCATACATGTTTATTACATTTTTAACCAAAACTCAATGAAGCTGCCACCATGGACGCACATCAAAGCCTGACGGAACAACTAAACGCGACTGTTGAAACCTATTGCCATGGGATCGATGCCTTTCTGGTAAAATTCAAAGTAAGTCGAGATTTAGAGGCTTTAACCTCCATCGATGAGTGGAACGTACTCGGCATGATCTACCATCTGAAAACTGGGGACGCCAAATCGGCTATTATCAAATACTTGGTCTCTCATGATGAAATCTTTGATATATTTACGCTATTTTGGAAGAGCCTTGTGAAAGGAAAATTCTCAGTTTTTCTCAAGTTGAAGAAGAAGAAGAAGTTGTTGGCTCTGTTGAATATTATTGGCAATCTAACTGATTGTTCGGATGAGTTCAACTATGCCTTTGGTAATAAGGGACTTCTAACTTTGCTCTTTTGCGATCTCAAGATGAGAACTCTCGGCGACAGCCTTATCTGTTACGCACTGAAGATCATTTACAACAGTTGTTGGAGAGTTCCCGAGAATAGAGTCATATGTCGAGAATTCGTTGATACCCTCCAGGAGTATTCACAATCGAAGACCCCTGAGATTCAGGCCATTGCCTTCTTGGCGCTTTCTTACATCGTCGACAAATCACAAGTTCATAAGATATCCCTGAATGAACCGTGTCTGAAATTCCTCCTACACGCTCTTAGGTCGGCCATGAGTGAACCAGATGGCCGATCTCGGGTCTACTTCTACTCCACATTCGAGGTCTACAAGGACTCAACCAGCTGGCCATCAAAGAATGCAACAAGCTTCTCATCGAAAAATTTGGTGGGATAGACGTCCTGGAGCGAATCTTGATGGAAGAAGGATCGAACAACGAAGAAAAGCTTTGGGCTGCCCGAGGAATATGTCAACTGGCTTTCAAAGAAGAGAACAAAGTCAAGATACGTCAACGCACAACACTCCTCAAGAGTAAGTGGATGCTTACAATTAAACAAATTATATGACATACACTAAGGCAACATTTGCTCCGTACTCAATATATTACAATAATCGAATCATTAAGTTCAGCCCTAGACCAAACACTAAACCTCGCCCTAAACGAAAACCTAATTGCATTTACACTGCAACCAACAATCGTCGATTTTTCTCACCATTAAGTTTGCATAGCAACTACCGGTAAACACTACAAAAAATAAAAATTGAAAAATCTACCTGTGGATTCAGGATTCGGATTAATTTCACCGGTTTTGTTGCAGTGTAAATTAGTCCGGCAGCCATCTCGATATACCTTGTTTTAGGGTCTATAGTTTTTTTTTTTTTGGATTATAGTTCCTTAGACCATCAATTTGAAGAATCCGATTGCTGACACTCTGTCAGCCTTGAGCAATTTGAGATATGTGACGTCACACAAAATGGCCGCCAAAATACCCTTTTTTACCAAAATTAATGATAACAAAATTGTTTACAGTATTTTTCTACATTAAATGTCAGTCAAATATCTTGATTTCTTCTAGGATCATCACGAAATAAAAATTGACGATGTTGTATGATAAAAAATGGCATGTAAATTTGCATAATTCAGATTGGCGCCCTCTATTGACACGTTAACTTGCAAATTTTAAATGATGGCCAAATGCCAATTTCTAACATGAAATTAACATTTTTTATAAGTCAGACGCACTGAATACAATTAGTAAAAATTGTGCACCACATTTTGCTGTGATTTTTTTGTTATTTTGTACTTTAAAGGTAAAGATCAGTTTTGGAAATGCCCCCCCCCCCCTCTCAAAAAATGAAATGGAAGCTCTTATCACCAATCATGTGAAAGAATATGTTTTGACTAACACGTGATGATACAAATTTTGGCGAGAAACTGCCTACTCATTGATATATTTGGTAAATTATTATATCTATTTAGACCTGATAGATATCGCGCACGTGTCGCGTAGTCCCATATACATCTATCTGTGTACAGTGCTTGTAACTTTACCAAGACTGGGCCAAATTTCTAATCATTTTGATGATTCCAGAACCTTGCAGTACACACCAATACTTATATGCTAGATGATCAACCTTTTCTGATCGATTCCACAACGTTTCTTTCACAATGCAATCGCATGACCATAACTGGTCTTTATCTTTAATACTTGAAGAAAACAAGCTACAATTTCATGCTCTCTGTCCCATAGATATGAGGTGCCATATGGTTATAAATGCCCGTTTTGAGTGACAGCATTACGAAATTTGATTTGTATTTCGAGGTAATACATTCTTTTATATGAACCTATCATGAAAAGGTTCCTCTCTTACAAGGGAATTTATTAGTTTAATAAAGCGAAATATCCACCCAAAATGACCAAACATGGTTACCTTCCAATGGCTATCATTTGCTGCTTTAGTTTGATCGTTATAACACTCGACAGAGGCGCGAAAACCACAGAAAATTATGCATGCTAGTTTTGCTTTGTTGCATTGGCACCGTGATGATTTACATAGGCTTCCACCGTATTAACCTTAATATGTTGTCCGGTGCGAGTTGTACATTTGTAAGTACTGTGACAGGGATCAGGGATTTGGTTTCCTCTTCTTTTGCATAGCCATACTTTGTAGGATCCAATGATGTGGGTCGTGACTGCAAGGCGTGCTTCCACACACATGTTTGCAGATGAGCTCTCTTGCCAACTGAGTCCAAAGGGAGTCAAATCTTCTGCTTCATCACTTTCAGCAATGCATGTACCCTTTTCAATCCCAAGGTATGCCCCAATATTGTCGCATCCCCTCAACGCATGTCCTGCCAACATCGATGGAATGATATCTCCTAACTTGTGTACAGTGGCAGGAATGTCAATAACAGTTCGCTCTTTGATAACTCCATGATCATTGGCATTCTAAGTTATTCATGCAGATAATGATGGACCCTAACCCCAACGGCCAGGACCCTAACATACCTTTTCTCATTAGCAGCAATTATAATCGCTTGCTGTACTATGATGTTGTCTGCTTCTTCATGTGTTATGGAAAGATCTTCCCTTGGCATGACATCGCTGCCTGGTATCACTTCAACAGATACCTCATCTCCACCGGTAATGGCCAGCTTGTGCTTTTGCCTATTTCTGAACACCTCATCATTCTGCAGAATCACGCATACCGGTATGATGTCGATCAACTGTGGGAGGGCAGCAGTGAGGTGGGAAGACTCATTTGGATGACTCTCGATTCGTCATGACTTCTAGAAATCCTGGTGGCACACCAAGCAAAGATCATCAGATTTTAATCCAGAGTAGAGCACAACCATCAAACGGGCTGTACAAGGTTGTTCAAGTGACACGTCAACCTTTGTCAAATTCTTCAAGTTCGCCCTTGACCTGGTGAAAGCTTCCATGACAAAATATTCTTGATATTGACATATCTTCAACTTGCCTGCAGTCCTATTACTCTAGAGTAGATCAACTTGGTGTCGTAGACTTTCGAATCCTCCAATGTTAATTAAACTACACCCTCCAAGTGGTTGAAAACTTCACCTACCTCTCCCTTGATCTCGAGCTCAACGTTCACATTGACAAGGCAGCAACCAAGATGGCTAGACTCTCAAAGCGGGCCTGGAAGAACACTTTACTATAAACCACCAACACGAAAATGAAGATCTACAAGGCCTATGTGCTCAGTACTCTCCTGTATGGCAGTGAGTCGTGAACCCTGTATGCACGTCAGGAGCGCCGTTTGAATGTTTTCCATTTCCGCTACTTGAGGCGAATCCTAGGCATCAAATGGCAGGACCACATTCCAAACAAGGACGTCCTCAAAAAGGAGGGGTGATGACCATCTACGCTCTTCTATTACAACGACGGCTGAGATGGCTTGGTCATGTCAGTCGAATGGAAGACGGCCGCATTTCAAAAGACATCTTGTACGGAAAGTTAGCGACCAGAACCAGGACTGTTAGAAGACCTGGCCTTCGCTTCATGGATGTGTGCAAGAGGGATATGGAGGCCAGTGAAATCAACCCTACAAAATGGGAAGCCTATGCTTCAGACTGCCCCAAATGGAGATGCGCTGTGAAGACATGTATACAGAGGAGTGATCAGAGGAGAGTAGAACAGTGGGAGGAGAAAGGACAACAAAGACGGCAGCTAGCCACGGCTTCAACAGCACAGCCACACATGAAATTTTTCTGCAGCAACTGCAACAGGACCTGCCTCTCTAGGATTTGACTTTTTAGTCATAGCAGGAGCTGCACAGCAAGAAACTCTTGCTTGAAGCTGTTAAACAGAGGTACAATTGACGGTGTTCAAAGGAAGGGAGTTCCAGAGTCTTATTGTATCCGGGAAGAAGCTCCTCTTTTAGACAAGCATTCAGGAAAAATGAACAATTATCTTCTTGGAATGCCCTCTGTGCAGGGATGTTGATGGAGTGAGGAAAGTATATGGAAAGTCTTTCAGCGGGTTGTTGATGCGAAAGATCATCACCACCTGAGCCTGTACCCTGCGTTCTTGTACCCTTGGCCACTTGAGCTGGTTCAGGATGGCTTCTACTTTGCTTGTCCTGCGGTGGTCATTGCAGAAGGAGCGGACATAGCGCCGTTGACCCATTTCAAGCTTCTTGATGATTGCTAATTGTTTGAGTTTTAGGGTCCCATATAATTATGATGATGGCTTACTCCATGATTGGTTGAAGGCGAGTATCGTAGCACAATTATTTAATTTTTCTAGGACATGGTTGGATATTTCTTTGAAGAAAGGCACGGGTGGAGTTGGAGTATTTGCTGATAATTTTGATATGTGGGTTCCAGCTGAGGTTTTCCTGCGACTCAACACCTCGATACTTTGCTATATTTTTGTCATCTAGGGTCTGTCCGTGGATTTGATGATGGATTTGCGTTTATTGGTGACATGTAGAACCTGACATTTATGTGGGATGAATTCCATCAGCCAATCACGCTCCCAGCGTTGCAGTGAGTCAAGATCCTCTTGGAAACGTTAGGCATCTTCCTATGTCTTGATGTTGCTGTATAGCATGCCATCGTCAGCAAAGAGCCTGACTGTTGGGTTTGGGGAGAGGTACGGTGGCAGATCATTGAGGAAGAGGAGAAACACCATCTGGCCGATAACGCTGCCTTGCGGGATGCCATATGTTACTTGGCTGGTGTTGAAGATGGGTCCTTCCAGTAACACCTGCTGGGTCATGTAACTCAGGAAGCCAGAAAACCAAGCATGTGTGGGTTCCCAGATTCCATATAATTGGAGCTTGTGTAACAGCTAGCCTTCCATGGGGAACCTTGTTAAATGCTTTGGAGAAACCAAGGAGTGTCATGTCCAATTGGTCTCTGGCATCGATGCCTTTGGCAAGGTCCAGGACAGCAAGGACAAGCTGTGAAATCCAGGATCGCTTCTTTCGAAAGCCACGTTGTGCATCAGACAGGATGTTGTGGCTTTCAAGGTGGTTCATGTTGCTGCTAAGAACGATGTGCTCCAGTACTTCACAGGTTACTGACGTCCGAGAGACAGCTCTGTAGTGATCTGGCTTGCTACGGTCACCTTTCTTGAAGATGGGATCAATATATATAGCCATCTTCCATTTATCAGGTATGCACGCTCTGGTTAAGGGAGGCTTAGAAGAATAGAGTGAACACAGGTGTCAGTTTGGTGGTCAGAAGTCTGGCTGGGATTTGGTCAGGACCAGTGGCTTTATGAACATCAAGCTCAGACAGGATCTTCAGAACCCCTGGTGGCGAGATAGTAATGTGATCCATGGTTGGGTGGGGGCTTCGCCCTTTGTCTCTCAGACTAGTCATTTCTTCATTGCAGTTGAAGATGGATGAAAACTGATTACTTAGAATGTTCGCCTTTGAGAGGCTATCTGAGTAAGTCATTCCATTAGATTATTTCAATGGAGCCAACCCTGAAGCATCGCATCGCTTGCCGTTTATGAAACTCCAGAAACACTTTGGTTTACAGATGATGTCTGGGCTGACAATGTCTGTCAGGTACCCGTTGTAGACTTTCTTGGAAATTGTGTCATAGAATCCACCAGGTAACTTCTGTTAAAACTCATGCATCTGTCTGGTACCGATGCCAAATGCTTTATCATCATTCACTGACGCTGGAGCAATGCTGGTCTAAATAAAGCCTATGAATGGAACAATAATGTACCGTAAAATCACTTCTCACTGATTCTCTTGTAGATCTTTTTTGTTTCTTTACATGTCTCTTAATTTAGACCAAAAAATTTGTAAGATAAATGCAGCACAATCGTAATTATTGCATGCATACGAAGCATATAATATGTGTTTAACGTGACGTAGATCTAAGAAATTGGCATTTGGCTGGCACACCTATTTTTATGCAAAATTAATATATTTATAGAGGGCGCTATTTCAAAATATGCAAATTAGCTTGTCATCTATGGCCGTGCAACATCACGAAACAATTTTTAGTGATGGTCCTAGAGAGATACAGACATTTGGCTGCCCAAAATTGTAGAAAAATCCTTGTTATATATTTATTATACATTTTTAGAGAAAAATCATGTACTTTGGCGGCCATTTTGTATGACGTCACATATCTTAAATTGCTCAAGGCTGACAGAGTGTCAGCAATCGGATTCTTCAAATAGAAGGTTTAGGCAATCATAATCCATTGAGAAATAAGAAATTGGCATTTGGCTGGCACACCTATTTTTATGCAAAATAAATATATTTATAGAGGGCGCTATTTCAAAATATGCAAATTAGCTTGTCATCTATGGCCGTGCAACATCACGAAACAATTTTTAGTGATGTTCCTAGAGAGAAACAGACATTTGGCTGCCCAAAATTGTAGAAAAATCCCTATTATATATTTATTATACATTTTTAGAGAAAAATCATGTACTTTGGCGGCCATTTTGTATGACGTCACATATCTTAAATTGCTCAAGGCTGACAGAGTGTCAGCAATCGGATTCTTCAAATAGAAGGTTTAGGCAATCATAATCCATTGAAAAAAAAACTATAGACCCTAAAACAAGGTTAGGCCAATAATCTGGATTTGGCTGCCGGACTAAATGGACACTTCGGTAAGATACCGAATTTTGCCCACATGACTCTCCTCGCTACCGTTCTTAAGCGCATGCAGGGCACTGATAAGTGGCGCATGAGCATTACTCACCCAATAATCGGTACGGTTAAACTTCGCCGGCTTTTTTATGGGTTTTTCCAGTGATGTAAATGGTAGTCCCCCCCCCCCCCCCCCCCAACAACAAAAATCGACGATTTTTTAAAATATTTTTTGGGATGTGTAATGGGCATCCCGTCTAAAAGCCGAAATGAATTCCTAACCAGAACTTCAAACCTTTGACGAAATAGTGCGCCCGGGGCAAAAGTTATGAATGTTTATGTCAGGGGACAGAACCTATATAAGTATGGTTTAGCTTTTTTTCTTCTTCATTTTGATCTCAATCATTCTGTCAAAATAATAAAACGAGCAATCAAAGATATTAATGGACACCATTGTTCACTCACTGTCCCCTATCTTATACACACAAATACGCTCTCATTTCTCTTTCTCTTCCTTACTTCTCGTTTTATGCTTCTGTTTCCCTTAGCTTTTTGTCATTTTGTTTGAAGTCTACCTCTTTATTGTATATCAACCGCAAGTCTACATCGACGAGTAATTTCAAGAAAAGTAGATATGTCTACACGACATTAGTGTAAAATGTTTCATTCATTCTTAATGTCAATTATGAAATGATTGCTGTGTTTTTTCCTACATTATAATGGATAGCGCTGAAGAAGATCAAGGAAATGACTAAAGATTCTGATGTGAAGGAAGCCTGCTCGGGCGCACTCTTCGTCATCAATGAAGTGTTCGACATCGATGACGAGTTCAAAGGTCACATGGTGAAGAGTGAGGTATCGTTTGGTCATGAGGAGGGTCATATTATGATTAGCTACCAGCATGCGAGCCAGGAGAGAATGCTGCGAGTCAAGAGCTGCCTGGAAGAATCTGGATACAACGTATGGATGGATGTAGACAAAATGAGTAGGAATTATCATACCTTTCCTCCTTTGATCATTATCCATTCTTCTTTTTCCACCGTTGTTTTTTCTTTCATTAATTGTTCTTGTTTGTAGCGTGGGCCTAACCATTCAACTAATGAAAGTGGTTTAATGGAAAGGGAGGTACCGCGGACCTATTACTTGTAGGTGGGTGACATTCAAAATAACAAGAACTTTATGAAGGGGGACGGTCTGTGAGGGGGGATATCATCTTCATTTCACGCTCTTACTCTCCTTTCATCATAAGATGGACATGTAGGTCATTGTTTCTCAACCACTGCATGTTAGTTATTTCATTTTTATATTAAAGAAACTATGCACATGTCTGTCTTTACCTCTTCGTTTTGTATGCCTACATCCATTCTTCTTTCATGTCTTTGGTTTTTAATGATAACAGAAGGTGACATACTGGATTCCATGGCCAAGGCAGTCCAGAGAGCTTCAGTCGTACTGGTTTGCATGAGTTGTAAATTCAAAGAGAGTCAACACTGCCGCACAGGTGAGAAAAAATGAAAAACGCATTATTGCGGTTAGTGGCGTAGCGAGGTCCGGCCATGGAGGGGCAGTCTTGTTTATACTAAGGGGCGGAAAGGGGCACTGGTCCAACTAGGAGGATAAATTTCAGAAGGGAAAGGCCATCGAATGTGGGAAAGGGGTTTTGGTCGTCCGTAACATCATCTCTTTATGTTACTTCCTATAGTGGCCACCCCTTCTTTTTGCTGTCTCTCTTTCGTTATCTTTTCTTTTTGCCAGTCGGAAAGGGATACTCTTTGTATGAAGCTTGAAAAAGATGGGGGGAGGGTGACCTTGAGCCTTCAAAGTCCCCCCTCCCAATCTGGATCCTGTATTTTACCTTGACTCTGCTGTTTCTTTTATTTGATGTTATACTTATATTTATCAGAAGCAACATACGCCTACACCCTAAAGAAAGACATAATTCCCCTGATGCTTCAAGATCAATTCACCCCAGAGGACTGGCTCGGTGCCCTCATGGGGATGAAGAAGTATTACCCTATGTTTTCAGACGATCTCATGAGACAGTGCCTACCCGATCTGGTCTCTGAGCTAAGCGATAGAGGCAAACGTGAGAAACTAGATCTGGCTTTGCCATTGCTTGATAAAGTCACAGGTAAGGCATCTTTGAGAACTCTTCTGTATTCGTCGTAACAGCAGTGTTTTTATCATACAGTTTCTGTAATTACTAATTAGAAAAATTAACATCTACTTTGTAGGTATTTGTATTTCTTCACAGAAAGAGAATGGTCTAAGAATCTAAAGGGTCTTTTCTAATATCGATAAAACGTTTAAACACTGATTTTCGTTCACCATCTACATAATAAAAACGGGTCTAAATCACATGAGTGAAACGGATTTTGCATGAGTTTCTCTGGTCAACCCTTACATATAAAACTCTATAACTCTTCACGACCGTCTAGGTGCAAGCAATCTAACATCCCATGGACCACCGGAAAACGATGTAGACTGCAGTGGAGGAATCAAAGATGACAAACCAACAGCCAATGAAGACGAGGGGAATTCCCACTCGCAGAAAGTGGTAGATTTGGTCCCGTGGGATGAAGATGTAGGAGAATGGCTGAGATCGCATGGTATTGATATGAGCAGGGACATCTTCAAGAAAGTGGACGGCGTCCGCCTGAAGCAGATCAAGAAACTACTAAACCTGGCTCCTGAATTTTGCCTGACGTCTCTGAAAGACGAATTGGGTCTTAGCTTGCGGGACGTCCTCTCGCTAGTAGATGCGTTGGAGAAGCTCTCAATTTGAAGAATCAGTCATGCACCATTCATTAATAGATGCAAATAGGAGATGTAGGATTACAATGAGAGTTTCAAGTTTCAAGTTTCAAGTTTCAAGTTTATTTATCTTTCTTTCATAACACACATTATAAATATGACATGAATATAAAGGAGTGAACAGAATATGGCGTTACAATATAAAGATGAGGTGACCTTGGTTGAAAGCAAGGCTTGTGGATTTAAGGTCCCTCATGAGTACCCTAGTAGTTTTTTGTGTTGCGAAAATATATTTTTTCCCTATTTTTTTCCTATTTTTTCCCTATTTTCTGGAAATTCAGACTATTTTTTTCCTATTTCCTTCAAGAAAATAGGAAAAAAATAGGGCTAGTTTTTTCCTATTTTTAAGTAAAAACTATTTTTTCCCTATTTTTTTCACCTATATTTTTTTTCAGACTATTTTTTTCCTATTTCCTTCAAGAAAATAGGAAAAAAATAGGGCTATTTTTTTCCTATTTTTAAGTAAAAACTATTTTTCCCCTATTTTTTTCACCTATATTTTTTTTCAGACTATTTTTTTCCTATTTCCTATAAGAAAACAGTAAAAAAATAGTCCTATTTTTTTCCTATTTTCAAGCACAAACTATTTTTTCCACATTTTTTTCACCTTCAACTTTTGTGGACTATTTGTTTCCTATTTTTTTATAACAAAATAGGAAAAAAATAGTTCTATTTTTTCCTATTTTCGAGTACCAAACTATTTTTTCCCTATTTTTCCACCTTCATCTTTTTCAGACTATTTTCTTCCTATTTTCTCCAAAAAAAATATGAAAAAAATAGGATTATTTTTTTTCTCTTTTCGACTTCAAAACTATTTTTTCCCTATTTTTTCATCTTAATCTTTTTCAGACTATTTTTTCCCTATTTTTTCACCTTTATCTTTTTCAGACTTCTTTTTACCTATTTGCGAGTACTATTTTCTTCCTATTTTTTGCACTTAAATTTTTTATGACATGATAAAAATTTGTAAACTATTTTTTGTCTATTTTCTAAACTTGCATATATTCATTGTTTCTCCTGCCATTATCTCTGTTGTTAATTTTGCGACTTATTGGTGGTTTTAAGCTGTCGGTTCACATATTGAATAGTGAGCTCAAAGATAACCATAAATAAACCATGTGTAAAAAGAAAATGTACTCATAGAAATTTCAATTATTTTTTCCTTTATTAATAGAAAAAAAAACATTCGATCGAGATATTCCCGTTCTATGTGTGTGCAAAGTTTCAACGTAGAGGACAGTACGCAAGGAGTCGGGCTAACTCGCCCCAGCCTCAAAGACTGGGGCGAGATATCCCGACATGATTTATCTTGGATCTTGGATCTTGGATCTTGGATTTATTTTCCTCCTAAATACTCCGAAGAAGAGTTTTGACTGGAGGTGGTGGAGGGTGGACGATTACATTTTGGAAAAAAGTTCTTTAGTAACTGCATTTTTAAATGAGAGCGGGGAGGTTTGGTCGATGGTTGCTTGTTGTAGGTTATTCCATGTCTTTACAGTCCTTGGGAAATATGAGTTGGCATAGACGTCCGAGTTGGTGTGGCGAATTTCAAATTGGTTGGAATGTCCTCCCATCGATCGAGAGATACCAGTGGTCTGCTAATTTACGGCCAGGACTAAAGAATGTAAACAAACATCAGCCATCTAGTCTAAAAATGTACAATGTGCACAAACATAATACACATTGGTATCTCTCGATCGATGAATCGTGTCGGGACATCTCGCCCCAGTCTTTGAGGCTGGGGCGAGATGTCCCGTGGGGCGAGTTAGCACGGATTCAAAAAGAAACCTGGGCAGCGTTTCATGAAACCGTCATAAGTACAAGTTCACCGACATCCCATTGAAACACGTGTTAAACTTAATACACGCCTTTCAATGAGATGTCGGTGAACTTGTACTTATGACGGTTTCGTGAAACGCTGCCCCGTTATTTTTTTCCCCCACTGCTTTTCGTGCGCTTGCTGAATCATTGTGCGCATCGGACTTTTATTGCTGATTTTCGTTCTTCAAACGTCTCCAAATCACACCAAAATGTCTTCCAGCAATTATTCTAGCGATGAAATTTCATCAATAGATAGTGACTCCTCATACTCCGATGCCGGCAAACCCGGACTTTAGTGCCCCAGCTGAAAATCTCAGTTTATTATGGATTTAATATCAATAATATTAATTATGCTAATATATGCAAATATAAACATACCAAAACTTGATGATTTTTAATCATTTGACGTCATAAAAAGCAATTTTAAGCCAAAAATAGCAGCGAAGTAGGGGATCTCCTCTTTGCTTGATGCGAGATACTAGCGAACTGAAATAACCGAATAAAAACTATGGTGAACTAAAAAAAGAAAAGAAAAAATCAAACCACCTCTGAAATTACCTTTGAAATGTTTATTAATTTTTTCTTCCGATATGCGCACATGATAGGGGCAGGTTGGGATGGGATGGGGGGGGGGGGGGTGCTCAATAGTCGCCAAATTTGGGGTAAAAGGGCAACTGGCCTTGGGGGGGGGGCTAAATTTATTATTTAGATCTAGATCTACTTATTTTTCTTTGTAATCATTTTTCTAATTTTTTTCCGGGGTGGCTCTTTTCTTTATTCTGCCCCCCCCCCCCAAGGCCAGTTGCCCTTTTACCCCAAATTTGGCGACTATTGAGCACCCCCCCCCCCCATCCCATCCCAACCTGCCCCTATCATGTGCGCATATCGGAAGAAAAAATTAATAAACATTTCAAAGGTAATTTCAGAGGTGGTTTGATTTTTTCTTTTCTTTTTTTAGTTCACCATAGTTTTTATTCGGTTACTAGTATTTCAGTTCGCTAGTATCTCGCATCAAGCAAAGAGGAGATCCCCTACTTCGCTGCTATTTTTGGCTTAAAATTGCTTTTTATGACGTCAAATGATTAAAAATCATCAAGTTTTGGTATGTTTATATTTGCATATATTAGCATAATTAATATTATTGATATTAAATCCATAATAAACTGAGATTTTCAGCTGGGGCACTAAAGTCCGGGTTTGCCCCGATGCCTCCTTATCCCATTTCAGTGATTCTTCCCAAGAAAATGAGCCCGACAATTTTTCAAAATATTAGTCCCACTCGTAGAGATACAAGTTTGTTGTCGAATGACGGACAATCGACGAGCGGAACTGGCCCCAGAAAACGGCTGAAAAGGTACGTTTATATCTGAAACTTAATTATATTATGATATATAGATTTTTATTGTGTCTGTTGTTGAATATAATGCTACTTCAAAGTATAGAATGGTATTTTACGTATCAATATTCCCATGTAGTGTTGAGGTGTACACAACTTCTGAGTGAATGAGTGAATGAGTGAATGTAAACAAACGTGATTACAATAAATCCACGTAGAATTTCAGATTTTTTACCATTGCTACGTCTGTCAATTATATTGCCTTGCATGATATAATGTTTTGATGTGGTTTTAGGCTAAATTGTCTCTCAAATTATTTTTCTAGGAATCAGAAAACCCAACCTGCTAAGCACCACGCAAGCCAAGAAGTTGTTGTCGAATGACAGACCATCGACGAGCGGAACTGCATGGCCCCAGAAAACAGCTGAAAAGGTACGTTTATATCTGAAACTTAATTATATTATGATATATAGATTTTTATTGTGTCTGTTGTTGAATATAATGCTACTTCATAGTATAGAATTATTAGAATGGTATTTTACGTATCAATATTCCCATGTAGCATGTACTATGTAGTGTTGAGGTTGTACTTGTACACAACTTCTGAGTGAATGAGTGAATGTAAACAAACGTGATTACAATAAATCCACGTAGAATTTCAGATTTTTTACCATTGCTACGTCTGTCAATTATATTGCCTTACATGATATAATGTTTTGATGTGGTTTTAGGCTAAATTGTCTCTCAAATTATTTTTCTAGGAATCAGAAAACCCAACCTGCTAAGCACCACGCAAGCCAAGAAGTTGTTGTCGAATGACGGACCATCGACGAGCGGAACTGGCCCCAGAAAACAGCTGAAAAGGTACGTTTATATCTGAAACTTAATTATATTATGATATATAGATTTTTATTGTGTCTGTTGTTGAATATAATGCTACTTCATAGTATAGAATGGTATTTTACGTATCAATATTCCCATGTAGTGTTGAGGTTGTACACAACTTCTGAGTGAATGAGTGAATGTAAACAAACGTGATTACAATAAATCCACGTAGAATTTCAGATTTTTTACCATTGCTACGTCTGTCAATTATATTGCCTTGCATGATATAATGTTTTGATGTGGTTTTAGGCTAAATTGTCTCTCAAATTATTTTTCTAGGAATCAGAAAACCCAACCTGCTAAGCACCACGCAAGCCAAGAAGTTGTTGTCGAGTGACGGACCATCGACGAGCGGAACTGGCACCAGAAAACAGCTGAAAAGGTACGTTTATATCTGAAACTTAATTACATTATGATATATAGATTTTTATTGTGTCTGTTGTTGAATATAATGCTACTTCATAGTATAGAATGGTATTTTAAGTATCAATATACCCATGTATAGTGTTGAGATTGTACACAACTTCTGAGTGAATGAGTGAATGTAAACAAACGTGATTACAATAAATCCACATAGAATTTCAGATTTTTTACCATTGCTACGTCTGTCAATTATATTGCCTTGCATGATATAATGTTTTGATGTGGTTTTAGGCTAAATTGTCTCTCAAATTATTTTTCTAGGAATCAGAAAACCCAACCTGCTAAGCACCACGCAAGCCAAGAAGTTGTTGTCGAGTGACGGACCATCGACGAGCGGAACTGGCACCAGAAAACAGCTGAAAAGGTACGTTTATATCTGAAACTTAATTACATTATGATATATAGATTTTTATTGTGTCTGTTGTTGAATATAATGCTACTTCATAGTATAGAATGGTATTTTACGTATCAATATACCCATGTAGTGTTGAGGTTGTACACAACTTCTGAGTGAATGAGTGAATGTAAACAAACGTGATTACAATAAATCCACATAGAATTTCAGATTTTTTACCATTGCTACGTCTGTCAATTATATTGCCTTGCATGATATAATGTTTTGATGTGGTTTTAGGCTAAATTGTCTCTCAAATTATTTTTCTAGGAATCAGAAAACCCAACCTGCTAAGCACCACGCAAGCCAAGAAGAAGAGCAAGTCTTCCATTAAGTCCGAGAATGTGTCTGCGAGGTAAATAAATGTCCTTACTAAGTAGAAATCTAAATCTATTGTTGATAATTTTTTGGGTATATTTATTTCAGGTAATAAATAATAAACTCTTTATGTTGTATAGCTTCCTCTCAAGGTCAAGATATTAGTTTAGCTATGAAACAATGTTTCTTGACTAAAATCAACCGATTAGCTATTCCCGTTTGAAAATGATGTATCCCAAGGGTACAGAATAGCGCTGCTCGGCTTGTGACTCTCTCGCGTAAATCAGAGCACATAACTCCAATATTGAACTCACTACATTGGCTTAAAATTCACCACCGCATATCCTTCAAAATTCTTCTCCTGTGCTACAAAGCTATCAATGGCTTAGCCCCCTCTTACCTTTCCGATCTCATATCCTTACGTTCCCGTACGTCGTCACGAACACTTCGTTCATCTTCCACATTACTGTTAACACCTGGACCCCGCACTAACACCCGGTATGGTGACCGCGCCTTTTCAGTTATTGCCCCCGCTCTCTGGAACAAACTGCCCGCCTTTATTCACTGCGCCCCCTCTGTATCTCAATTCAAATCTCTACTCAAAACCTATCTTTTCAAATTGTAAATTGCAGTTGTGCGTCGGTCAATGGAGGTGCGCACCATATTTGTCTTTATTTAGTTGATTGCCACTGTTTTTCTTACCTTATCTATGTTACTTTTGTATTTTTGCCTTTTCTTCTAATTTAATTCTACGGGTTATAGTCTTCTCTTAATCAGAACACTGTGCGCTCAGAAACATCAGTATTAAGCGCCTAATAAATGTTATGTATTATTATTATTATTATTATTACATATTCTGAGATTTTCATGGTCGCAGCTACCATTGTACGACCATAGGCGCTATTTGAAATTTATCAAAATTTACCGGGAGCACCGGTAAATTTTTATATTCAATTTTTCTTGAAAACAAGTGTTTTAGGGGCTAATTTTTTTAGTGCTCATAATGCAGGGGCATCCAAATATATCAAAATTGTAAAGATTCACTATCCACCCAATTTTCGAAATTTCCCAAAACTTTGTATTACCTTTAAGATCTGACATCAAAATATTAGAGTAGTTTACCTCATCATTATGCTAGAAAAATAATGTGCAGGTGGCACAAGTTCTACCTACATTATTTTTCTCTTTCCTTTTAATTTTTTTCTTCAAAAAATTGTTCCTTTACTATTTTCTTTTCTGTATTTTATGTTTTATTTTATGTATGTTCACCCAATATATCTAAGAATAAAATAAAATTTAATTAATTGCCTACCTGAGTGGTTTACATTTCATGCACCTTGACAGCTCTATGATGACTCTGTTGTTTCACCATCCGTTCGTCGTCAGCCTGGCATCTTTTTTGCTATCATTCTTTTGTACACACATGTTCTATGCCTTTGAATTTTTTATTATGAAATACATAAATACTTGTACTAAGTATTAATTGCATGTTCATAAATGTACCAATGCATGATTATTCTAACCCCTAACTCACATTTCATTTATATCTTTACAGATCCATTGAAACTAATCGAGAGACAATGTACATGTAACGTACAACCACCATTTGATTAGATGCCTGTGAACAGCATGACGAACATCTGTATCCTTTACATTAGTATTTGTTTCCATTTTATTATGTAATTCTTATGTCTAATCAATAATCATTGAGATTCATAGGCAAGTACAACATGTATGTGTACACAATGAGTGCCTGCATATTGTGAAGATAAAGGACCATAATACCATTACTTATGATACATGGTAATGATGGTATACTTTGTAAAACTATTTGAAAATAGTAGCATGTAAGTCTGTCATTTTCTTGTTTATATATATCTCAGTGACATGACATGTCATTGATTTTGTAGTAAGTGTTTCTAGATTATGATGATTGTATTAAGATTTTGACAGTTCCATTGAGATTGAGAAAATTATGTAACATGTCAACTGTACTATAAAGCATACCGGTACGTGCATTGTTGAAAAATCTGTTCTATGATTTATTTTATTTTGTTATCTTTGTAAATAACAAGAAAAAAATATTATTTGTCATGATTTTCTTGATGTTTGAAAATTGTATTACATTATTAAGAGCACTTTGTAATTAAATTATAATAAAAGAGACAGAAAACAACACTCTCATGTCGAGAATACTGCTTTATTTGGTTACTAGTGAGGAAGAGAGCTTGTGATCGTCTGGCATATCCGCATCGGCTCAGTAATAGTCCTGAAATTCACCTCTGGAAAATAAAGTACATGTATTTTATTGGACACATTCCCTTTTATTCTTTTTGTTTGTTACAGTCCACTGCCATTATAACGAGGTGCTCGGGACCAAGCCAATTTCCTTGTTAAAATGAAATCATGTTATACTCAAGTTACTGAACACATTGGTTTGTTTAAAAATTGGGACTGATGAGAATTGCCTCATAATAACATCTTGGTGTATCCATGTTCGTTATAATAGGACTGGACTGTATAACATTTTCCATATATACCCATTGACTATATTAAATGTTCTACTAAATGGATTAGACTGAAAGGATGAAGTGAATTTGGCAAACTGAGTAGGTGCATCGATGCAGAGAAAAGAGCTGTAGGAGTAGGGTGACTATTCTACAGTGGAAACTTTTGACAATGAGGTCATGTGCAACCAAGAAATATTGACCCCCAAAAGCTGGTAAATTACCTTGTCATTTTAGGTATAACTGATCTCTTTATATCAAGTTTGCACTGTGTGATTTAGTTGAATATACAGAGTTGTTGACTGGATGTGTGAGATGGTAGTGCTTGAGAAATCCATGAAAGTAAAGGATGAGTGATCTCCCCTATTTCCTGACTATTTTTTCTGATTTCCTCACTATTTTCTTACTATTTTTTTCCTATTTTCTTACTATTTTTTCCCTATTTTCCTACTATTTTTTCCCTATTTTCCTACTATTTTTTTAGCTATTTTTTTCCTATTTCCTTACTATTTTTTTCCTATTTCCTCACTATTTTTTTCCTATTTCCTCACTATTTTATTCCTATTTTCCCACTATTTTATTACTATTTTCCCACTAATTTTCACTGTTCACTAGCACCTAGTTATCACTATTTTTTCACTATTTTCTTCATAATTTTCTACACTATTTTTTTCCTATTTTTTTCCTATTTTCAGGTCTGAAAAATAGGAAAAAAATAGGAAAAAAATAGAAAAAATTGTTTCAACCCTATTTTTTTCCTATTTCCAAAACTATTTTTTACCTATTTTTTCCTTTTAAAAAAATAGGGAAAAAATAGAAAAAAAAAATATTTTCGGGACTATTTTATCCCTATTTTTCCCCTATTTTTTTCCTATTTTTTTACGACTGGGGTAGTTTAAGAGTATGTCCTAAAAGAACAAACTCGTCAAATAAAACAAAATGCGTACATTTAAATGCTTACAAAACTAAACTAACTAAACTAATTAAACAACTGGGAAAATATTAAACATAAATAAGTACAATAAAATCTACTGACTACTAAATAATGGCTATAAACAACAGGAACAGGAATATACTACGAGCAACAGGACTGAAACACAGACAAAAACTAAACAAGACAGACATATGAATAGATGTGAGAAACGGGAGTAGAATTATGCTGACCTATATAGCAAAATAGTTTTCTTAAATATTGATCACAACTATAAATCTAGACGATATCGACTCAAATACAGTAACTTCAGTTTGCGCTTAAATACATAAATACTGACCGATTGCGCTATTCTTGGTTCAAGGGAATTCCAAAACCTAGGTCCAGTGGACCCCAAAGTAGTAAGGGCAAATTGCGTTCTAACAAGAGGTAAGTGATATGCTTGCGCCTGTCGTGTGGAATAACTATGAACTTGGTTATTTTTCTTAAATATTCCAGCCAAGGCTACTGGCAGTAGACCTGCATTCAATTCATACATTAGAGCTCCTAGTTGTAAATGATAAATATCTTCAACTTTCAAAACACCACTATTAAAAAAAAGAACATCTGTATGCGCAAGATAGTGAGTATTACAAACAATTCGTATTACTTTTTTCTGTACCAGTAGTAATTTATCCATTTGAGATTTGAATGAGTTGCCCCAAGCTAGCACACCATCGTGCAAATATGGCAAAATCAAAGTTGCGTACAACATATGTAAAATATTCAGTGGGAACACAGATTTCAATTTATAAATTACACCAGTATTTCTTGACAATAATTTACAAAGTTTACTAATATGGTACTTCCAATTTAAATGTTCATCAATATGCAAGCCAAGAGTGGCGGGGCAAGGAAGTGAGCACCTTCTTCACCATTACAATTGTCAACAATATTTTCAAAGCAACGAAAACAGGGACAGAATAACGTTTAACAGAACCTCTGATAAATTGATGCATTTGTCTGAACATTAATCAGTGCTAATTTGATAGGCATTTTAATTTATCTACTGGGATGGTATGAGAGTTGATATCCCCACGTAAAACAAGAGAAAGAGAGAGAGAGAGAGAATACGGAGGAAGGAAGATGAAGGTTCACATTCTGTACCAAAGGGGTTTTAAACATAACCCCCTCGTGTCTTCAATAATAGCATGGAATCAATTGAACAGATTTTTTTTTTAAACATGTCCATGCACCTCAAACACTTTAATAATTTACATTCCCAATAAAAGAGAATGCCGAGAGGTTTCTATTCCGTCTCGTGATTAAATTTTGACTTTTATTTCTCATTAATATATTCCAACGTATTTCTCCCGTATGAATCACACCATTGGTTTATGATGCGTTCACATTTATATTTAGCTGTATGTCCAGGGGGTGTTTTACAAAGATCCTAAGTCGAACTTAACTCTAAGTTATACATAACAATTATGAAGAGCCATTTGTAGCCTTAAGATGGAATATATTCAAAAGCGAAAAATTAATTACTTTAGACTTTCTATAAATTCCATATCAAGAACATGAAATCTCCTTGATAATAGAAAATATGAATGATTTGAATCAAAATTTGTATGCCTTCTTTGTAAGATAAGTTTTACAAAATATTTTCAAAGATGCTAACGACTTTCCATAATTGTTAAGTCAAACTTAGAGATAACTTCAACTTAAGATTTGTGAAACACCCCCAGTCAGGCGCGTACGCAGGGGGTTGGAGATTAAACCCCCCCCCCCCCTTTGAATTTTTGTTTTGATTTTTTTTATTTTTGATTTTTTTTAATAAAAAATTAAAAAGAGCCAATGGCTGACCTAAAAAAGGTGACCTTACCCTTCCCCCCCCCCTACGGAACAAAATGTCGAATTTTCAAATTTCGAGACCCCCCCCCCAAAAAAAAAAGTGTCCGCTTAACCCCCCCCCCCCCCCCCCCCCCCCCCCCCTCTTATTCAGCGGCTGGCTGAGTCCTTGCGAAATTTTTGGCCCGATTTAAAAAAAAAAAAATTGAAACAATCCTGCGTACGCCACTGCCCCCAGTACTCATATCCATCCTCGTTTTGATGGACCTTGCTTCATAGTTCTCATAATGTAGAATGACATGAAGTTTCCAATGTAAATGAATGACATCATTCTTTATAAGCATGATTTTTTTTTGTATATTCAAATGCTATATATTAATGCCAATCAACGTGTATTACTTTACAAGGAACTCAATCTTTCTAGATATGTACACAATTTTAATACTTCTATCTTTTTTCAGCCAAAAATTGTCTTTCTACTTCCTTTATTAGGCTATGTAATACAATAGTATCATTACGAGGAGATCCAATAATATGTATACATATACTTATTACCTTCTGTTTTGTTTTCTTTTATGACTGTGACAAGTTAATATTCATAGATGTTACTTAATTTTGTTGTTACTAAACAGGCCTCATGTGTACTTCCCAATGATTAGGATTAAAAGACAAGCGAAATAAAAGTTGGAATATTTGCCTATATTCCCGAATCCCTAAGTTTTGGGACGAAAATCAACCACTTTTTTTTGTTGGTAATAGTTTTTTAACAATAATATAATAATAGTAATAAGTATATTCTTATGTAATGCATTATCCTCAAATTGTGTCTATGCGCTTTACATAGTATGGCAGAATATTAAGAGATAATTACAATCGCAAATAATTTAGATGTAGTATACTACAGATTAAAGGAAAAATGCAAATATACCAAAAAATAAGCAAAAATTTTACAACATTTCATTTATTTATAGCTCCATAAAAATAACAAAATGAATAATTAAAGATACTATATGGCGACAACAAAGTGAGAGGCTACAGAACAGAGCAAAGTATGATAAGGCAAATCAAACATTATTTGTTGGATATTCTACGCTATTACAAACATATACAAGTTGAATTTAGATTACTGTAAGAAGTATCTTTTCAAGAGACTCTTGAAGATTTTCAGGGTAGAAGCATCCCGAATGTCCTGTGGCAGATTGTTCTAGGTAGTTACGTAGAAAGTTGCTTAGCAATTGAGTCGATGTTCATCGCTACAGTGTTTTATTTTCGAATCTCTATGTATGTACTTGTAACCAATTAACCTTTTAGAGAGCGGATGTTAAGCCGGTAATTTCGGTTTCCTGTTGGAAAGATATGACCTGCATGATCCCACCTACCCAAAATAAATAACGATAAATCTCTCTGTACTAAAAGATAGACTCGGAATCCTACTTGAAATCCTTCATTGTGTTTGAATTCGTATTCAGAAGGTTCAAATAAGTGCTTGAAAGGGCATTCTTTTTTAAAGATTTAGGTTCTCCCACTTTCCTATTCACCTTTTACTGTGTTAAATGAAACATTTGCTCTTTTGCATTTCTTTTATGTGTGTGTTACTGAACTAGAATGACTAGTGGCAGCGGTGTTGCACTTAGGGGGGGGGGGGGGGCTCCAAATTACCTATATAAAAGAGTGCAAAAAATGCAGAAGGAAATTACATTATGTTTAGTAACCTTACATAAGCTCTGTAATGCATTAGAATGCCTATTTTAAACAATTATCTCAAAATGTAAATGATATATATTTCGGACTCTAAATTCCATTACATGATAGTATAGAATTTAAGTGCCCTTTACCTTTCTAGGATAAAAGTTGGGAACTCCTGAACTCCTTTATAGAAAACAATCTGGGCTATATCCCTGTCATAATATGCTTGTCATACATGTCATAGACATAGGGGAATAGATACAAATTAATGTATTTTCTATAGATGAATTCATGAAGTATTGTCTTTGCATTAATAATCGAAACACTTTCGTATTAATTAATTTGTGTTGCCCCCCCCCCCCACCCCCCCCCCCCCCCTGCCTTAAAAAAAAGAAAAGTCGCTATATTCCTGAAACCCAGGCACCGGTTTAGTCAATGGGCGAGTGGGACCGGGCTTTGTCAAACTGCGCATCACGAATTTTCCCAGTACTTTCAGCGTCCAGTGTAATATGTATAGGTATAGGGTATTATTACTCAAAACTGAATGAAGCTGCCACCATGGACGCACAGCAAAGCCTGACGGAAGAGCAAAAGGCGACGGTTGAAGCTTATTGCCATGGGATCGATGAATTTCTGGTAAAATTCAAAGAAAGTAAAAAATTAGAGGCTGTTACCTTCATCGATGATCGGAACATACTCGGCATGATCTACCATCTGAAAACTGGGGACGCCAAATCGGCCATTCTCAAATACTTGGTCTCTTCTGATGAAATCTTTGATATATTTACGCTGGTTTGGAGGAGCCTAGTAAAAGGAAACATCTCCACTTTCCTCAACTCACAGACGTTGTGGACTTTCTCGTATAGTATTAGCAATCTAACAGATTGTTCGGAAGAGTTGTGCTATGCCTTTGGCGAGAAGGGTCTTCTAACTTTGGTCTTTCGAGATCTCAAGACGAGAACTCTCGGCGACAGGCACACCAGTTACGCACTGACGATCATCTACAACTGCTGTTGGAGAGTTCCCGAGAACAGAGTCCTATGTCGAGAGTTTGTTGATACCCTCCAGGAGTATTCACAATCGAAGAACCCTGAGATCCAGGCCGATGCCTTCTTGGCGCTTTCCTACATCGTCGACAAATCAGAAGTTCATAAGATATCCCTAAATGAACCATGTCTGGAATTCCTCCTGCTGACTCTTAAGTCGGCCATGGGTGAACCAGATGGCCGGTCTCATCACGGCTACTCGACAGTGGAGATCCTCCAAGGACTCAACCAGCTGGCCATCAACGACTGCAACAAGCTTCTCATCGTAACACTTGGTGGGATAGACGTCCTGGAGCGAATCCTGATTGAAGAAGGATCAAACAACGAAGAAAAGCTTTGGGCTGCCCGAGGAATATGGCAACTGGCTTTCAAAGAAGAGAACAAAGTCAATATACATCAGCGTTCAAAACTCCTCAACAGTAAGTGGGTGCTTATAATCTTATCAAATATATTACATATGCTATGGCAACAGTTGCTCCCTGCTCTATATATTACAATAATCGAATTATTAACTTAAGCCCTAGACTGAACATTAAACCTCACCCTAAACGAAAACCTAATTGCATTTACACTGCAACCAAATGACGTCGATTTTTTTTCTTCTTCAAATTTTGGTGTTTCGCCAGTTGTTGCAAAAACTACCGGCATCATTTTCAATGGCAATCATGCAGTCTATCAAAATAATTAGCGTGGCCTTAAAACATAGTTTTAAGATACAACTAACAATCCAAGATATAAATGGACGTCATCGTTTACTCACTATCCCTATTCCCCAATCTCCCACAACACACACACACACTCTCATCTTTCTTTCTCTTTCTTACTTTTCGTCTTATGCTTCTGTTTTCCATAGCTTTTCGTCATTTTGTTTGCGGTCTCTGTATTGTATAAAAAGAGGACTTGGCACCATATCAATCGCATGTCTACATCGACGAGTGATTTCAAGAAAAGTGGTTAGGCCTATGTCTACACGACAATAATGTAAAATGATTCATACATTCTTAATATGTCAACTATGAAGATATTTGATTATTTTGTTTCCTACATTCTTATCGATAGCACTGAAGAAGATTAGGGAAACGACTGAGAATTCTGATGTCAAGGACGCCTGCTCGGGTGCACTCTTCGTCATCAATGACGTGATCGACATCGATGACGCGTTCAAAGGTCACACCCCTACACGTGGAGATCCTGGTCACAGTTCGGCGAAGAGTGAGGTATCGTCTGGTCATGTCGAAGGTCATATTATGATTAGCTACCAGCATGCAAGCCAGGAGCGAATGCTGCGAGTCAAGAGTTATCTGGAGGAATTGGGATAAAACGTATGGATGGATGTGGACAAAATGAGTAGGAATTATCATACCTTTCCTCCTTTGATCATCATCCGTTCTTCTCTTTCCACCGCTGTTTATTTCTTTCATTCATTCATTCTTTTTATCCACCTTTGTTTCTTTCTTTCCTTCTTTCTTCTTATCTAACCACTATTCCTTTCTTTCATTAATTCTCCCTCTTTTAATACAGAACCACTATTTCTTTCTTTCATTCATTCTCACTCTTTAACCACTCTTCCTTCTTTCACTCATTCTCCTGCTTTCACATCTATTTATTTTCTTTTTCTGAATTCAATGTTGATGTAGCGTGGGTCTTATATTGAGTTTTGTTGCAGAGGGCGCTACACAAAATATATTTTGTGAGATAATGAAAAACTGAATATCAAATTTGAAAGATATAAAATTTAAATGACAAAATCTTCTTTGTTTGACAAAAATCGGCTTAGAGACGGCTGAAATATCAAAAAATATAACCATTTCTAATATTTTGGTGCCTTACAAATATTCGGTAATTTTGAACCAGCCTTTGAAAAACAAAATAGCACCTTATTATTACTTAATTGATTAATTAACTGTCACCGTATTTTTTTGAAAATAGATGAATTGGTATGACCGTATTCAATCTAAATTCACACATCTTGGGGTCTAAAATGACCTTCATAGCAATTTTAGGTTCTAAAAGGCCACTAGAAATGTCATAAATAAGAATAAGAGCAATAACCATTCACTTTGAAGGCATTTGCGGTCTTAAAGATACTTTGTCCCTTTTGCAGCCAACACCAAATTCTGCAGGAATTATGAATATGTGATGTATGTTCTATCTGTGAAATTTAAACGTTAGCAGTGTTATAATATTCAAATTATGCAAGAAAACCCGTTTACTTGCTAGACTTCACTGTCAGACATTATTGAGTGACTGACTGGCTTTTTTCTTCTTTGGTAATAACATACATAACATGAGCTGTAAAGGGTACATGAGCATTATTTTGTCTACATCAATAACCCACTTCTTGTAATGGCCAAAATTAAACTGATTGAATCTTTGCGCAGCACAAAAAGTACGACCATTCGGTACAATGGTCTGAAAATCAGACTATTACTTACTGACTTGGTAGCACTTAAGTCGATTCGACAACTAATAGTCTTAAGTTTAAATATAGATCATAAGTTATTTCTTGGGGTGAGGTTTCCTTTACAGAAACAACAAGTCTGCACTTCTCTCTTCATATTGTGGATCTATTTCACTTTCATGTCTTTGGTTTTTAATAACAGAAGGTGATATACTGGATTCCATGGCCAAGGCAGTCCAGAGAGCTTCGGTCGTCCTTGTTTGCATGAGTCGTAAATTCAATGAGAGTTATCACTGTCGCACAGGTGAGGCACAACAAATACACATTACTGCTGTTAGTGGTGTAGCGTACAGGTCCAGCCATGGAGGGGCACTCGTGTTAAATATAAAGGGACAGAAGGGGGCACTGGTCTAACTTGGACGATAAAATTGAGAAGTGATAGGTCATTGCATGTGGAAGGAAGTGTGGGTAGTCCATATCATCATCTATTCATGTTACCACCTAGGGGTCTCCTTTTCCTTTTTCTTTCTCTTTCTCTCTCTTTCTCTTTTATATTTGCCATTCGGAAATGATGCTCTCTTTTCTTCTGTTGTTAATTGTCAACAATTATTAAACTCTCCCCCCCCCCCCCTCCGACTAAACAACACTCATGGTTCTAGATTCAATTAAATTCAAATGTTATTGATTAAAATCTAAACAAATAGGATCATTCTCAATTTTGTATAACATTGGATACAAAAATTCAAAAATATAGTTTAACATACAATGTAGTTCACTGAGAGTAAGATGTCCGATGACAATAACAAGGAATGACAACAAGTAACGTACTTCTCTATGTCTCTTCTGGAATATAATACAGAAATGAAAATAAATTAAATTACTCGTAATACTTTTTACATTTTGTTTCCTTGTTTTTTCTTTCTTTTTTCATTTCAAATAAAAAGGAAAACAAAAGAAGAAAAAAAAATACAACATGATAGTAAAACAATATATATATATATATATATTGAATGTTTACCAACCCCTCCCCACGAGATGACCGCGACAATACGACCCTATTCCAAATCCAACTTCGTGGGAGACAGTGAGCATTGGATGACAATAAATAATGCTTTTCACAATACTTAATTTAAGCGAGATTAATTAATCTAGAAGATTGATTCAGGATGGGGTCTTCGGCGAGGGAGGGGGGGGGGGGGAGGGGAGTGGTGAGGCTTCTCGAATTCGTTTTCTACGTTCGCTTCAATCAAAGTCATTTTTAATAAAGATTTGTTTTCTTTTGTTTGATGTTATACGTGTATCTATCAGAAGCGACTTACGCCTACACCCTAAAGAAAGACATAATTCCACTGAAGCTTCAAAATCAATTCTACCCAGAGGACTGGCTCGGTGCCCTCATGGGAATGAAGAAGTATTACAGTATGTTTTCAGACGATCTCATGAAACAGTACCTACCAAATCTAGTCCGAGAGCTAGGCGATAGAGGCAAACGTGAGAAACTAGATCTGGTCGTGCCGCTTCTTGATCAGGTCACAGGTAAGCCTTCTTTTGGAACTCTTCTGTATGCGTCGTACCCGCAGTGGTTTTTCCATACAGTTTCTGTAAACAAAATGCACTAGAAAATGAATATGTACATCCGCTATACAATTATCTTTCTTTCTTTGCAGAAAGAGAATGGTCTAAGAATATTCTAATTGATCGACGAAACATTTAAACACTGATTTTCGTCCCCCATCTATAATAAAAACTTGTCTAAATCACATGATTGAAAGGAATTCCGCATGAGTTCCTCTGGTATACCCTAACTTATCAAATTCTATAACTCTTCACGACTGTGTCTTACTTCTATAATGCATGTAGGTGCAAGCAATCCAACAGCCCATGCTCAAAGGCAATGGGATGGAACAGCGGAAGACGACGTAGACTGCAGTGGAGGAATCAAGGATGACAAACCAACAGGCAATGAAGACGGGGGGAATTCCCGCTCGCAGACAGCGGTAGATCTGGTCCAGTGGGATGAAAAAGAAGCAGGAGAATGGTTAAGATCGCATGGCGTTGATACGAGCAAGGATAGTTTCAAGAAAGTGGATGGCACCCGCTTGAAGCAGAGTTGGGTCTTGGGTTATGGGACGTCCTCTCGCTAGTAGATGCGTTGGAGAAGCTCTCTATTTGAAGAATCAGTTAAGCACCATTCATTAATAGATGCAAATAGGAGATATTAATGCTGAGAGGATTACAATGGGAGCGGCAAGGCAGGGGAATGAGCACCTTCTAAACCAACACAATTTTCAAAAAAATTTTTTATAGCAATCAGTGATATAGCTATTCGTTCTCGTGATTGATTTTTGAATTTTATTTCTCATTAATATATTCTAACGTATTTCTTCTTTATGAATCACACCATTGGTTTATGATGAGTTCACATTAAGATTTAGCTGTATGTCCAGAGGTGTTTCACAAAGATCCTAAGTCGAACTCAACTCTAAGTTAGACTTAACAATTTTGGAGAGACATTTATAGCCTTGAAATAAATATATTCAAAAGAGAAAAATCAATTACTTTAAACTTGTTCTTAATTCCACAGCAAGAACATGAAATCTCCTTGATAATAGAAAATATGAATGATTTGAATCAACATTTTATGCCTTGTAAAATAACTTTTACAAAATATTTTCAAAGATGCTCACGGCTTTCCATAATTGTTAAGTCAAACTTAGAGACAAATTCAACTTAGGATCTTTGTGAAACACCCCCAGTACTCATATCCATCCTCGTATTTCATGGACCTTGCTTCAGAGTTCTCATAATGTAGGATGGCATGAAGTTTCCAATTTAAATGAATAACATCATTCATTATAAGCATGATTTTTTTTATATGTTTAATTGATATGTATTAGTTTGTATATTCAAATGCTATATTAATGTCAATCAACGTGTATTACTTAACAAGGAATTCCATCTTTCTAGATATGTACAATTTTAATGCTTGGATCTATTTACAGCCAAAAATTGTCTTTCTACTTTCTTTATTAGGCTATGTAATACAATAGTAGCATTACGAGGATATCCAATAATTTGTATACATACTTATTTCCTTCTGTTTTCGTTTCATGACTTTGATAAGTTCATGGTTGTTATTGAATTCAGTTGTTATTAAACAGGGCCACATGCAAGACCACCACTATCATGTTGAAAATATCCTACCCTGTACAGGTATCAGAATTAAATTCATGAATAAGTAAATACTATCAACATATGTAAATACACCGTAGAGGAAGATAAGGCAAGATGGGAAAGGTTTATACTAAAACACGAAATTTATAATTAGTTGAACTAGGAAAAGACCTATTTTAAACGTCAGTAAATTACAAGACAAAACTACATTTTTCAGACGATTTGTCCCATCCTTCTCCAAAGACACTTTGCTCTGTAAAAATCCTGAGTAAAAAGAAATTTCAAATAATAATATATGAGGGTAATCATCATGTCAATCTGGGGGGGGGGGGGGGAATTTTATGCTGATTTGCTAAATCTACGACCCGCACTTACATATTAAGCAAAAATCATCAAAACAATTTTGTTACCCTACACTTTCAATATTTGACAAGATTATGCATTTTGTGTGGATGCTTCAAGGATAAATAAGTACCTTGTGATTGGAACAATATCCTGAATGACCATTAAAAATTATCAATAGATGTCAAACGAATGTTGACAAATTTAAAATTAGTTTAACTAGGAAAAGACCTGTTTTAAACGTCAGTAACTTAGAAGAAAAAACTAATACGTTTTTCAGACGATTTGGTTGTCCAATCCTTTTCCAGAGCAGAAATCATCAAAACAATTTTGTTACCCTGCAATATGCATTTCGTGTGGATGATTCAAGGATAAAAAGGTACCTTGTGATTGGAACAATATCTAGAATGACCATTAAACAAAATCAAACGATGTCAAACGAATGTTTTTTTTTCTTTCTTGTTGTTGTTGTTAAATGATGTGCAATGAAAAGAACGAAAATGATGTCCAATGACTATGCCATGCGTTTTGGAGCTTTTGCGAATAAATGTAATTCAACATTCAATAGATATCTAAGACTTGGTCTGACGATTCTTGTAGTCGATCTTTTGCAAAATATTATCTTCGTTTGTAAAATGTTATCACAATTGCGATGTACTTGTTACAAATTAATTGGTACAGAGACGAGCGGGATTGTCTAACGTCAATTAATTCTAAAAAAACAATTAATTTTACAGACCTTGCCTAACCGCATTGGGCTTGTCCAAAAAAAAATGCCATCAGTAAGCAATTGTATCAAAGTTTACTTGAAAATTGCATAATATATTATTACTTTAGGTCACACATGTCATACTTTACAACAGTGCGCGCGTATGTGCGTGTGTGTGTGTGAGTGTGTGTGTGTGTGTGTGTGTGCGCGTGGGGGGAGGGGGAGGGGGGATCTCGCTCCTCAAACAGATATGTAATTTTTTTCTTAAGAGTCTGTTTGAATTGATTTGCAATCTGCAATCGAGCATAATTATATGCATTTTACAAAACTAGGAGTATATGACACAGATGAAAATCGTGCAAAAAGTATAGCAGAACATAAGAAATAGTTGAAATATTTGAATAACAGGTGGAGATCTACAGTCGGCTTGCGGATGCACCATGTGAGAGAGAGGGAGGATTGAGGAGTACTGAAAAGGACTCTCGGTAATCTTTCTTGGGGGTGTGTAGTCCTGAAAAGGACTGTTGGTGTAGTCTTGAAAAAGACTGTTGGTTTATCTTTCTTAGCTTATAGTTCTTAGGAGAACTATAGCACTTGGAGAGGATGGGTGGCGGGAAGGAGATACATCTAAAATCAACTGTCTCTAATTTTCTTTAATATTAAATGCAATTGCAAAAAAGTCATACTCTGTGGTGCTTCTTTTTTTAAAAAAAGGGGTTCTCACATCCAGCCATTAAAGTGGGTCATGCTTAAAGTTAAACCCTCAATTTAACCAACCTTGACTTCCTTATGGTTAATTTGTTGATCCCTTCCCTCCCCCCCCCCCCCCCCCAAGGAATTGACTTTCATGAATGCGACACTAGTGCTTTGGGATGTTTCATTAAACAACCGATAGCTGGAAAGTCAACACAGACTGTTTAAAAAAAAAAATTATAGAGCATGCGCACTTGAAAGTACAGATTCAGGGTTTAGAAGAAGAAGAAAAAAGGTTATTACATGACTAATGCATTCCTTTTTTCTTTTTTTTCCCATTATTTATTAATTGAATAATACTCACATTAAAATCACATACTTTTTTTTATTAGAAAGAAAGACACATGAATTATATTTATATCACTAAATTAATTATACTTTTTTATCATAATTTTTTTTTCTCCAGAGATAATACCCTCCATAATATTTCTTTTAAACAAAATTCGAATATGTTTGTAAAATTACATTTTCTTTTTTTTGTGTATATAAAACATGAGAAGCTAAATTATTTAATAGATTTTTAAAAACTGCATGTTTTGAATTTATGTAATCACATTGCTTGCTTACAATTATATCACTGTAATAAATTTTTTCATTATCAAACAATACTTCTGTTTTTCTGAGAAAAATTAAGACCTTGTACCAATATATGTTTGAGTAATCACAATAATTAAATAAATGATAATGATTTTCTGTGCATTTGCACTTCAAACAATAATAATGATCAGATTTTTTGAAACGATATAGATATTCTTCACATCTTAATAACATGTAGAATAATTTGAAATTAAACTGTTTTTAAAATCGTATTTCCTTTAAGTATGTCAAACTCATTTTCTATAGAGTGGCCCAGGATAACTTTTTTCCAAAAAATATTCCAAGTAAATTTGAACATTTGGATTTTTAAAAGTTCTTTCAACTAATACCTTATATATAATCTGTGCCATTTTTGTTTTTGTAACTGATTCAAAATAATGAAGACGTGTGTTTTCATATGAACAAAAAACAGTTTCACATTTTAATTTTCTTTTCCAGTCACGAGGTAGGCCTATACACTCCAAAGTAATTTAACCTCACATAAATAATTATGTTTAATACAAAGTAATTATTTTCCCCGATTTATATCCACATCCCCTTTGGCGTCTATGATATCCCCAATAACTAATATTCCAGATTTTAGCCAATGTTTCCACCATAAACATAATTTGTTGTCTTGTATGTGTATGTGTTTCCCCATAACAGCTGCATTATAATACTAGTGACCTCATTACACGACTTGTTTACACGTTGACCTTTGTTTCCATGCTGAAATACATTGTTGATAAAATAAAAGTATATCTCTTAGAACTTTAAATTCTTCGTCTTTTAAGAAACTCATCTTGAGAACTAAAAAGTTGGGACCAAGATAGTTCAAATAATAATGTGGGCGAATCTTCCATCTAAAATTGTGATCTTTATTTTTCCATTAACTTATAAAGCCAATTTACTTTCAGAGCTAAACTTTGCGAAACAAATCTGGCATATTCAAACCTCCTTTTTCAGTTGATCCGATTATAGTTTTTCTTTTTAATCTATCTAAACCATCCCATACAAAATTGTAAATGAGTTTTTCAATATGCTTATTTATAAAAATCAATATTTGGAAAAACTGATATGTAATATAAGTTTTATTTGAAAATTCAAGTGATTTCAATACAGTTATTTTACCAAAGTATGTCAACTTTCTACGTTTCCATTGTTTAATTTGGTTTTCAATTTGTTCTACCTTTCCTTCCATGTTTTCTCATAATCGAATTTCATGTTCTTACTAAAGTAAACCCCGAGTGTTTTTACAAACTGATTAGACCATGTGATTTCTTTTTACTGTTCTACATTAAATTCACCACAATGAAAACCTTTTGGCTTTATTATATTTAAAGTAAGTCCTGCTACACAACCAAAAGCTTTTTTATTATACACATGGCATTTTTGAAAGAAGTTTCGTTTGCAACAAAAATTGTTGTGTCAAATGCTAACAAGCTAATTTTCACTTGCGTACCAGGCATACCTACTAACTCCGGTAATTGAACACCTTGAATAGCTTCATCTGATATAATATCAATTGCTAATATTTCTATGAAAACTAAAAACAATAGAGCGGACACTGGACAACCTTGCCGGAGACCTATTTGCAGAGAAAAAAAATTATGATTGCCATTTATTATAAAAAATACAACTTTGAACATTTTGTGTAAAGCCTTTTCTAGATCCAAAAAATAACAGCTCCAGAATTCATTTTTTTCTTCAAAAAAACATATTACATCATGGATCAAACGGATATTGTTCCCAATAAACGTCCTTTAAAGTGACCTATCAACATTGTTCAGATGAGAGAAAATGGTGCTAAGGAAGTGACTTTAAGGCTTGATGTACAATTATAGATAATCTGAAAGTTTGAGTGAAAACAGACCATTATTAATGATAACAATTGGGAAAAAATGATCTGATCGATTCCTGAATTCTCCTAACTATATCATTATAATTTAATTTAATTTTTAGGTGAATGTATACCGTCACAAAGCAATGAATTGGCCCTATATACCATTTTGGCTTTTTAGAGAGTTAGTACAGTAGAAAGAATATAATAAGTAACATTTCATTGAAAAATAACGCAGCTTTTTCAACAACCTTCCACAATGTTTACTTTAAGATATGCATTTTGATCTGAATCAATACAGACATTTTAAACACCTTTTTTCAACCTTCCTGCTAAAACAGATGCTAATATTATATAATCAGTATTTAGGAGACTCCAATTTGAAAGATTTTCTTTGTCGCCTTTCTTTAATGTAGAAGGGTTATGATAGCTCTAGTTTGTGAAATTGGTAAATTTCCTACTAACAATGATGTTTTGAATAACTTGAACAGAATATATTTCAAATTATTACAAAAACATTGGTTAAACTCAAAAGTCAAACCATTTGAGCCTGGACTTTTTCTTTTTTTAGTCCCATTTCGAGCATCATTACATTCTGTAAGTGTTATTTCTGAATCGCAGTATCCCTTTTGTTTTTCATTTAATACATTATCAACGAATATGTTTTTTAGTTAATCATTCACTTCATTCTCTCTCTTTTCCTCTAGCCGAATACGAACGAGAACAATATTCAACTTCAACTACAATTATATATTTCGTATTGCTGTATATTATTCCATTAACATTTACTTTAAACATATTCTTTAACTTAGAATTTCTTTTTTCTAACCCTAAAAAATATTTATGATTTCGCTCACCATCTTCATACCATTTGATTTTGGACCTATATATTTGTGCTGCATGTATTTCTTATTCATAAAATTAAACAATTGTCTTCTAACATGAGACAGTTTGGTATCTTGATCTTCATTTAATATACCAAGACTTGATAAATGATTTAACCGGTCTTGTAAGAAAAAGATTCCGCCTTTTCTTACCCTTGCCTCATTAATACAATAATTAATTGACAGGTGTCTTATTTTCTGTTGAAAATGTCCCACGAAACCGATATATTCTCTTTTTTTCAAATAATTTTTCTTCGACATCATTAATTAGAGAAATTACATTTTTTGTGATTAATATCATCTTGCAAAAGTGAGTTAATCAGTTTCCGAAATTCCTTTGCCTTTTTTGCCGCCTTAAATTCTAACTCTAAGTACACCGCATTATGGTCTGACATAAAGCGACCTAAAATTACTATATCTTTAGCAAAATCATTTAACCATTCGAATTACAGGAAGAAGCCAATTCGATACAAAGCATGGATAATATTGTTCATGTGTAATTCCTATTCTTCAGGGTTTCTAACTCTCTATATATCAATTGAAGTTTTTTTTTAAAGAGATTTGGTTATGCAAATAAAAAACATCGTTGCCATCTTTATCATTCCTCCATTTTTTTCCTTTTTACAATTCAGGACCGTGTTAAAGTCACCGGCTAAAACAACCCCTTCTCCTGTAAGTACATGTTCATGAAATAAATGAAAACATTCTTGGAAAAAATTCTTTCTGATGCTTAATACATTTGGTGAATAAGAATTAATAAACCAGATAGATTCACCTGCACAAGATACTTCTATTCCATTCAACCTGCCATTTTCAAAAGCAATCTTTTCGTGAACATCGATAGCCTTGTTGCGGAGTAAAATGCTTGTTCCGCAGCTTTGCGAAGTGCCCACTGAATGAAAAGCACGACCTGATCAATCATATTTAGCATGTGTCTTTACAATGTCATCTGTGAAATGGGTCTCCTGAAGAAATATGATATGCGCATCAATATCCTTTTTCCATCTATATATTTTCAATCGTTTTAGCGACAGTTTAGCGACAATATGCTAAGATACATCGAGCTCATGCATTCGTAAGTAAAGTGACCTCGATTAACTACTGCTTAACACACTTCGGGTCATGTCAATGGCACTGCCAAGGCGGATGCAGTTTTCTAACCTTTAAAATCAGCCATTAATTGATTAAAATAATTTTGGTTAATTTACTTTCTATGGTAAACTATAGCACAATCGCGTGATCTGTTCAAGGTGGTAAACCTGCATCCGATATCCTTCCGGGGGCTCTTCAATAATTTGGTTAAGATCATCACTCGTAATTATCTGCTGGTTCTTTTCGCTTCCGAAGTGGTGATTCGTGTCCTCTCAAAAGCGTCCCGTAACTATAGACGTATACAGAAGGGCAACTAGGGAGATGTCTACTAATTGGTGCGCTATGGGCTTCATGGGACATGGCCCCAAAATTGGAAGGCAAATGGGTGGGGAGGGGGGGGGGGGTGTGCAGAAAGAGGGACAGAAAGTGAGGGGAAAGGTAAATAAAAGATAGAAAAGATGATATGGTCCTGTTATATAACTCCTCCACTTGGTGGCCTCATCACATTTTATTCAGTCGTATTAAGATCACGCCCTATCCATGACTCCAGCTAGTCCTTCCCTCAATGACTGGGTATAGGCCTACCGACTTCATCTGAGCTCTTTGCCACGTAGAGAGATGACGCAAGATCGATGACGGAACTTTGGGCTGACCTGGGAACATCAGAAAAGACTAGAAAAAGAACAAATAAGAGAGAGAAAGAGAGAGAGAGAGAGAATGACATACAGACAGAAAATCAGAGACAGAGACAGAGAGAGGGAAAATAAGAGAATAAGAGGAAGAGAGAGGTAATTAAACACGTTAGACAGAGACAGAGAGAGGGAAAATAAGAGAATAAGAGGAAGAGAGACGTGTGGACACGATGTCCTTACGTATCTTACATGATGCATTTTCTTTAAGCTTACATTAAAAAGAATATTTTTTTGCTCATGGTCATATATAATGATTCAAATAAAAGATAAAGAAAGACACACATAATTATACTGTATAGAGGCGCATGTCTATTTCTTAATTTGAAGAATGCTGTACGGTACATTTCGTTAGCGATATGATGTATTTTGAAACGCTTTAAATCTTTGATAGAATTTCATATGTATCTGCGTGAGGTCTGATGAACAATACATTTCAATTTTCTTGATGTTACACGTCCTCTTAATTCAGTTTAACACTTGATGTTTCTCAACATTAGGCTGATCGTGGGTTATCCTGTTCAAGCTGACTTATTTTTGATCTGTTATTATTGTATATTGTTGTATGTTGGAAGCTTGTCGAATAAAAATCAATCAATCGATCTAATAATTGTTTAAAATACCTATTGTTACTACGTAATTATCTAATAATAATAATAATAATAATAATAGTTCGTCCTTATAATTATAGCGCATTTCAGGACCGCAGGCCCTCTCAATGCGCTTTACAGATATATATTATTACCCCGGTCATCGGATTCATGCTTACCCGCACACAAGGTATGCACATTCTCCACTCCCTGGGGAGCATTCCAGCCAGTCGCCATTTTACAGGCGCCATTCTACTATGCTTTGTATAATTTTGCATTAGTTCCCTAGATAAATATGTTCCAATAATAATAGTTGTGACTTGTTGAACAGCGCTCATGTTCGTCACGCCGTGACGCTCTTGACGCTCACACATTATTTCCCCAAGAGACATCTATTCACAGAGTTTTGCCATCTTGGTTTCAAGTCACAATTTCACATTTCTTTTGCATTGCGCTAGCCCAACAAAGTGGTATTCGCCATATTGTGCCCAACTCGAACCGGATTGGCCAATCTCTCCTAATCAAATGGCTTTGATGGCCCCGGTCATAATATAGTCGATTGGCCAAATAGGTAGCGCTCTAACACATCGGGTACCCACTAACACCTGGGTGGTTATAGTGGCAGATGTGGATTAATGTCTCACCGAAGGAAGTTAGTGCTGGTCTTGGATTCGAACCCTAAACATTTTCATTTGGAGTCAAGTGAATGAACCACTGTAATGACAGAACACCTCAATTTAATCAAAAAAATAATCCAGGGTCCTATCTCATAGAACTGTTAACTGTAGCAGAGATCACCTGGCTAAATGAGACCGAATAAATAAATTCCGGGAAGAAAACAAAATGTTTGGGCCTACGATGCGTTTATAGTCGTGCACATGAATTATGAATAAATATATGACTTTTCCTGAATAGTTGATTTTTTGGTAAATATGAATAATACTGTATAGTATCGATTATTTAGATAAAATGAAATAATTCTCAAACGTGCCAAATCTCGCTAAAAATTTAAATAATGAAAGGCACGTACACATATTTGGGGATATGAAACTACTGTCTAGTCATTTTATAACATAAGTCATATTCAGATCCTGACAGATATTCAAGAAAAATATTTATCAGTGTCTTACATGCATGGCAATTTTTTTAAAGAGAGTAAGCTCACGAGTCATCTGTTGCCGTTAGTATAGAAGATCAACAGTTTGTATAAAGTGCATCTAAGGCCATTAAAAAAAATATACATGTTTAGCGTCCCCGCCCGCTTCCTTTTTGGGGGCCGCCTCCTATTTTTTTATTATTTTTTTTGAAATTTTGTTATTATTATTATTATTATTTTTTTTTTTTTTAATAAAAAAAAAAAAAAAAAAAAAACACTGCTAAAATGGATCTATTTCTGATTTTAAAAAAAAATTAAAAAATGTTGGCCGCCATCTTGAAAAATAGCCCGAATGTCAGGGAAAATGTACCGAGCGGCCATTTTGAGCGGCCATTTTGAAAGAAAAAAAAAAAAAAAAAAAGGGCCTCCTCCTTCCTATTTTTCGAAAAAACAGGACGCTAAACATGTTTTTTTTTTCATTTGGCCTAACATGATCGCAAAAATTTTCCAAAAATCAACTCAACGTCAATTTCAATACTCCATAGAAATCATGTTCAGATTATGTAATACCTCATTTTCATGTTTGCACATTTTGATAAGTGACGCACAGGGCATTTAAAATAGCCTTTGAATGATATTTCGTTATTTACAGGAGTCTGCTGACAGTATAAATGGAGATAATAAAAAAACAACCAATATGACTCGATATTCCGTTCAGTAATAATAATAATCATCTGGATAGCACTTAATAGGAAATACCGTTTCTAAGGGCTTTACAGATAATTATCAATACCACCTGGTCATCAGATTCATTTACGCACATCGTCTACCATCTCTACTCTCTGGTGTGTGTTAGTGTTCTTACCATAATGGTCACCGTGAGGGTATATGGCAATTACTAACACAAAGGTTTTCGTCATCCTACCAGGTCCCCATTTCTCTCCTGTATATGGGGTGGCAAATATAGATTAATACCTTGCCAAATTACATAAGTGCTGTGTCGGGGATCGAACCAACGACCTTTGCATTTTAAGTCAAGTTCTTTAACCACTCGACTACACATGCACACAAATTATTTTTCTTTTTTGTAAAATCAAAATTTCTTCGTTGTATTCTTTATATTTTAGAGCCTTCCTTGGTTATGTCAGTGAATGGAAAATCACACCATATGCCCTTAGATACTTGAACTTAAAGCGCACAATTAAGTGATTTGCTTGTCGATTTCCTAAGGGCACTTGATATATCCTCTTCTCGAAAGGTGATCCCGTTAATCCTCTTACAAACACCAGCCTGCTGGTGGCTGTTGGCCTTCAGATTTGTCTCAGAACAAGTATTCTATCGGAGTCTGCTTCCCAAATCTAACCGAAACATCCCCAATAAAATTAAATGGCGAGAACAGCAAGTGGAGTCGTCACAGTACATCTGGAACGGGTCGACGGTGTACCTAAAGTATTAGCGAAGAGCCTATCATCAACCGACTTTGAATTGGCGACTTCATCTTTCCAGCGTGTATCACCCATCGCCATCTCACACCGATGAAAATACCGATTGAATTTTCCTTATGTAAACAAAGGTGAAACCGCAGTTTTCCCCCTGTCGTTTTCTAACTGCCGGTGAAATTCACTCGCTGTGGCGAGCCCTTGCCGGAAGTAAAGAATTATTGCGTAATTATTAAGCCCCCGCTCCATCTAGCTAGCATGCAGCATGTTCAACCATAAGTCAACAAACACAGCTGGTTACGATAAAGCGCGCGTATATTGCGACCTTTGACCATTTTAATCGCCTTTTTCTCCCGAACGTTTTCTAACTGGCCGTTTCAGTCAGACCGCAGCGTGCGCGAATTCGCTTCCATTTATTCATATCGTATGCACGATTTTGCTCCTCATGAATACGTAATAAGCAAAAACATGGCACAGTTCTCATCTTTCTGCTATGCTCAGGATTCATTTAATGACATTGAATTCGTCATGAATATTGAGCCAGAACTATAAACATTATAATGTACTATTCAATAAATAGTGAGTGAAGTTTCAAAATGTGAAAAAAACACCAAAAAAAACTTGCAAAAAAAAATATTTGAAGAGTCGGATATACACGTTAAATAACCATTTTTATCGGGGTTGCATCTCGCTGAATTTTGGCTTACCACATAATGTAGATATTTTCCTAACATAATATTATACTTCCTGTCAATGTCTGTCTCAATACCAGTCAGGAACAAGCAAAGTAGTAGCTGATGCATAATAGACTCCGGCGGAAAATAAGACATGGCCGAACGACGAGCGTTTCGCATCGAGATCAACCGGGGGATACCACGTTATATATAGCTCTGCGTCGATTCGCGGTCCAACCAGTCTGCGCGCTATACGTGAACACGCACGGAAAATAGACGGAGATTAGGGATATTCATGAATTACTCTCGTGTGCGTAACCCCCGGTCGTAGAGGCTTTTGTATTGCCCCACATACTTATTATTGTGTACGATACTCATGCGCTACATAATTATAGAAGTGAACGGAAAGTACAAAGTTGGAAACGGATACGCACACAAGTACAATATAGAATTCCAGCTCTAGGGACAGAAGAGGGGATTTAAGTGTCTATGAGGGCTATTTTTGGCCAGGCTTTGATATCATTTTAACAAAGAAGACACATTATTCGTTATGAAATGTATGTTTGTGTAAATACAAACTTTCAGGGGGGGGGGGGGGCAATGTTATTGAAAATTGAAAATATGATTGTTCCCATCCCTGCTATTAATTTCATGGTTGTAAAAGTTCTGAAATGTGTTTTTATATTTGTAAACCATGGGCTAATTAGAAGAGCCTTAAACAGGAATTTCTTTTGGTAATTCCCAGACATTCGATGATGGTAATATTTTATTTCATAATTCTTTTGTCAATTGCGTTACTCCAGTTCATGTGTATTCCTGGAAATAAAATATTACAAAATTCTTTCCCTTATTCTCTTTTCTGTTTGATTTTGTTTTAAAGTGTCCTGCGAAATATAAATATCTGGAAATTTATTTTCGGGGTTTGTTTGTGTGTAATATGACCCTTGGATAGAAATATAAATGTGCGGTGGGCTGAAGTGCTCAAATAAAATTTGTAGAATTCTAATTTTCATCTTCAACATCATTATCACAATCACAATCATCATCGCCATCACAATCATTATCATCATCACCATAGCCATCATCGCCGTCACCACCTACATCATCATCACCACCATTAGCATTGCATCACAATCATCATCATAATCACCGTCATCATGATCATCACCATGCACCACCGACATCGCCATTAATAGCCATCATCACCATCACGTTGACGACCAGCATTGCCATCATAATCACCCTCATCATCACCACCATCAGCATTGCCATCAAGATAATCATGGTCATCATGATCACTGTCATCATTATCATCATCACCATAGCCATCATAATCACCGTCATCATTATCATCATCACCATATCCATCATGATCGCCATCACCACCGACATCACCACTGCCATCATCATGATCACCGTCATCATTATCATCATCACCATAGCCATCATCTCCACCGTCGCCATCACCACCATCACAATCATCATCACCAACATATCAAAATATGTCAATGCTTGACTATTTATGTTATGTTTACCCTGTGTAGGTACTATTTCTGGATGAAATACAAATCTGCAAAATATATCTTTTAAAAAGATTGTTTTTCTTTTGTGGGGGGGGGGGGGGGGGCTATTATTTAACAGGTCTGTGTAATTCACATTTCTTAATCAAAATTCATGCCAACTAACCAAAAAGAAAACCAGGTCTGGTTTTTTCTGAATAGCCTAGTAAATGGACAAAAAAATGTATTATTTAACACTACTACAAATAATAAATGCGATAGGACTACGAATAAAATTTGCATTTTCTAATATTTATATTTTATTTATAAACTGACTTTGACATTTATGTTGAGACCATCACACGCATAAAATGTGTCGCTGAGAATAAAAGTATTATTAGAGTTAAGTATTGTTAAATTGTATAAAGGTGACAGTTCAGTCAGTTTTCTATTAATATAATAAATGCTTTGTTCGTGTGAAGCTCCGGAATCCCACCTTGGAACTTTGGAAGTATCAGAGATTTTTGTTTTATTGAAAGGAATAAGCTGAAAAAAATCCTTCTCGTCCTTCTCCCAAACTCCCCGTTCAAGATTGTTTGTTCCAACGTGAAGCAAAACTGCGGTTGAGTCTTCAAATAAATAACCATTAAAACAAACAAAGGCATGGAGTCCAGCAAATGTTGATCCAGGAATGCAATGGAGACTGATGTGTGATGTCTGTCAATGTCCCGCAAGCTTCGATGGTTGAGTGCGTCTGTCAGAAAAACAACAACAAATGATAAGAAGAATAAAATGTCTTAGTTCAATGTATGGGGATTTGAAAAGATCTTATCAAAGTAGCTAGCCATTTATGGTAGACAAAACTGGCTTGCTTTCAAATTTATTTTTTTAAATGAAAACAAATTACAGGTGTCAGATTCATGAAGTTTTCCCTTCATTTTTCAAGATGTGCACAAGTTCTAAAATGTAAGTGTTTACCTTTGGCTTTTTGTTTTAATTCTGCTCTGTTCATAATCATAGGCCTACAACTCGCGCAAGGAAATGCTGCTTATTTCTGTGGCTGGCTGTAAGGTTTGAGTTGAGCAGAAGGCAGAACCAAAGTTTGAGAATCCCAAATTAATATAATTAATTATCCTTTAAGTAATTTGTCATTTTAATATCCAGCTCAGCTCAGCTCAGCTCACTCGCTCAGCTCAGGATTCCAGTACAAAACAATTTGATCAGTTATCAAACCCCTTCATTACTTGTCTAAACATGTTTAAACCCTTGTAAATATACATTTAAAACATATCATTTGATCTAGATTTAAAATGAATAGCAATGACTAATGAGCAGTCGATTTATTTACATTGCTGTCGATTTGCGACAACAAAAACTAAAAAGCTGACAAAAATATATACACATGGGACTACATAAATTCCTGCTGTATGCGCCACACAATGGCACAGCGACACACAAGAAACCCCGCCATTCCTGACTAAAAGGCCGTAGCCATAGCAATTCCCCGCGGTTTCGAATCATTTTCCGTCTACTTCCGGTAGATTTCCAAAATATAGTCCAATAATTTGGGCATATTTCTTATTCAAACATTACTTGCATCTACGTGTTTTCAACATCAAACGATGGACTGGTTATCAAAGACGACGTAGGATGCAAAAATTCGAAATAATATTATCAATACCAGTCAGGAACAAGCAAAATACGACACTATGTAATGAGTAGTTAATTTCCGAGGACTAAAAAACGCTCTTTTTGTTTGCGATAAAAGTAAGCGCAAAATCTAACTAATTTGGGCAAATTTGGTGTCAAAGAACAGCGAAAATTTCAGAGATTGACTTACCCCACGATTCCGCCATGATGAATTGCACTGTAAGCCATACGAGGGCGACAAAATGATGCTACCAAAATCCCGTGGTTGGTCTCGTGTTTTACGAGAGCGTTGTAAGCGAGCTTCTCACCGAACGGGAATCTGAATAAAAATTGCCGCACAGCCTCATTATCGCGCACGCTGCGGTCTGACTGGTTTCATCGGTGTCACACCGATAGAATGAGAATTTCTCCTGCTCTTGAGCAGGAGAATTTAATCGCCTATTTCTCTTCTTTTCATCGGCTATTTAATCGCCTTTTTCTCCTCTGTTGCTTTCTAATACCCTTTTCTAACTGCACCGATTTTCATCGGATGCATCCGGACGCATCCGATGAAAGTGGCAGTTAGAAAGCAACATAGGAGAAAAAGGCGATTAAATAGCCGATGAAAAGAAGAGAAATAGGCGATTAAATTTTCATTCTATCGGTGTGACACCGATGAAACGTGCAGTTAGAAAACGTTCGGGAGAAAAAGGCGATTAAAACAGCGATTAAAATGGTCAAAGATCGCAGTATACGCGCGCTTTATCGTAACCAGCTGTGTTTGTTGACTTATGGTTGAACATGCTGCATGCTAGCTAGATGGAGCGCGGGCTTAATAATTACGCAATAATTCTTCACTTCCGGCAAGGGCTCGCCACAGCGAGTGAATTTCACCGGCAGTTAGAAAACGACAGGGGGAAAACTGCGGTTTCACCTTTGTTTACATAAGGAAAATTCAATCGGTATTTTCATCGGTGTGACTCCGATAGAGTGCAGTTAGAAAAGGGTATAACTGACCGTTTCATCGGATGCGTCTGGATGCATCCGATGAAAATCAGTGCAGTTAGAAAAGGGTATAGCAATAGCGGCGAACGCTCAGAGTAAGTCAGAAAATAATTGATTTAATTATCCTTATGATCAAAATGATGCATCTGTAAATTGTAATTCTTCTTTTGTTTCAAGTAAGGGTGTAGATTTGCAACAATCGGGAGAAAGGAACTGAAGCTTCTTGTCTGAATATCAACTATCCTGTTTCTAATTTTGCGAGATCATCATCATTATCATCATTATTATTATTATTATTGTTATCGTAGTCGAGTGGTCTAAGCCCTTGACTTTCAAAGGTCTTGGTTCGATCTCCGACACGGCACTAATGTCCTTTGGCAAGGCATTATTCTTCATTTGCCACGCTCGACTCAGGTGAGGTAAATGGGTACCTGGTAGGAATTAATTCCTTCAAATGCTGGAGCGCTGTAATGGCAGCTAGGCTAAAGCCGGGGTAATAATTAGTGCGCCTCGGAATAGAATTTCTAGATAAACGGCGCTATAGAAATGGCTATTATTATTATCATTATTATTATTATTACTAATATAACCAGACTTTAAATCGTCACTTTGACGAATTAGGTGATACGTATGCTATTTTTTTATCATGAAAGTGTGCCGATGATGATCCAATGATAATGTTCATAAATACGATAATGACGATATTGATTGGTTTGAAATAATGATGACCATGATTAAAAGTCGTATAGCGCCCCTTTCAGGTATTCGATAGAGAATTGTAGAATCAGGATTTCAGAAAAAGTCACCCCCCATACGCCTAACACGCAAACTAAGAAAAATCTGACATGTCGCCTTTAATTGAAATTTTTACTATGATGATGTCTTCAAAATGATAAATAATGTACGTTGATCTTGTAGATAATTTTCTTAGCTAAAACATATCAAAATTTTGAAGAAAATTGATCAATATATGCAGAGATACAATCATTTTCCGTAAATATGCTGACGTCATAATATGCAAATTCGTATTTTGAGTTCCAAGGTAAATATGATAATGTCAAAATATACTTAATGGCCAAATGAGACACGAAATCATATCTCCGACTCATACTCGTTCTAAATATGAACAAAAATTGGCGGTAAACAAACGTACCAAATGGACTTGTTATAGGCATGTTTTTGCCCATATATGCTATGTATTACAAAACTCGCGCGTACGGACAGTTATTTTGAACGGACGCTCATTCCGTTGGGGAGGAATTATTTTGCGTTCGGCTGTGACGAACGAAAACTCGCAAAAAATGCGCGTTTGCGCGATTTTTTATGAAATGCTTATAATTGCATAACATATGGAAACGTTGTATCATCCGCTCAATCTGACTTGCGGGCACAGAACAAATAAGCATTTTCCCATGAAAAAGTGAAGTTTTCTAAAATGTGCGTTTCTTTCCAGCATTGGGGCGCCCGGGAGTCACTCGGGTAACATTTCATAAAGTATAATATAAAAAGACCATATGCAAATTGTCTGTACTTTCGTCGGAAAAAATACATTTATCCAGCACAATGTCGTCTCTTTTTGCATTGGAGAAGAGCAAATAGCGAGTTTCAATCACACTTTGGCCGCTCTCGCAAGCTCTCACTCGTTTATCTGTGGTCAAGCGACTTTGGGGCAAGCGGTTAATGAAAATACTAATCGTTAGCTTTCTTCTGGTATTAAACTTGTTTTGATTGATTGTATAATTTTGTCGGAATAAAGGAAACAAAAAGGCTCGACCAATAACTTATCAGCGTCTGAATTGACCTTTTGACCTTGAATTCCCTGATCCAAGCGCACTAATGACGTCATCTTCGCTAAATCGGTGTCTTTTATCGTAAAATGCGACACTTTCACAATGTTTATACATCTTTTTTAATTATTAGTAAGATATAACATATTTTGTCTGATATCACTGAAGTTTTCGGTTTTATTTAACGAGTAATTTTTAAATAAGAGCCATTTTACTGTTATATTTTACTGGATCGTACCATTAAAGTCGCAAGGTAGAAAGATGCATTTTCCAACCGCGCCAAATTTAATTTACGTTCCGACATTCTGTTAAATGGGTTCGTGTTGTTAAGAATCCACTGCTTTCTGCTCCACCAAACGTCCACATGCGGAGTCGTTTATCAACTAAATTATTCAAATTTATGGATGCTTCCTTCCCAGGTGTTCGTGTTGTTGAAGCATTTCATTCACCTGCTATCATATTTCGTACTCCAATTGCCAGAACGCAAATTTCATTTTGGTTTTATAGTTTCATCGGAGTCGTTTATCAACTATATGTATTGAAATTTATCAATGCTTCCTCCCCAGGTGTTTGTGGTTTTTATGCATTTCATTCACCTGTTATTATTCTTTGTACTCCAATTGTTAGAATACAAAATGCATTTTGGTTTTATAGTTTCATGCAATAAGTAAGTCAATAAAAGAGTATGTTCTGCACAATAAAAGCAATGTGTGTCCCTATATATTGTACAATGTAATGTGTCCCCTCATTTTGTAATAGTTAATTTACCCATTAACATAATGGAACTACCTGCCCGATGAAGCCAGTGACCCGTGACCCCTGAGCACTCAACACCGTGTGGGAGTCAGTTTGTGGTCAACTTCTTTTATGAGACACTATACAAGCAAACGTTTCCATATGACGTATGGTGATTTGCCCAGGGGGTAATTGTCCTAGAACCGTTCATGAAATAAATGAAAACATTCTTGGAAAAAATTCTTTCTGATGCTTAATACATTTGGTGAATATGAATTAATAAACCAGATAGATTCACCTGCAAAAGATACTTCTATTCCATTCAACCTGCCATTTTCAAAAGCAATCTTTTCGTGAACAACGATAGCCTTGTTTCTTTACAATGTCATCTGTGAAATGGGTCTCCTGAAGAAATATGATACGACGAGTTCGTAATGACATGCACAGTTTTTCCGTTATAATCATTTTGCCTTCGGCGTAGACTAGAATGGATGAGATTTAGATGACGTCATGCGCAGCGAGATTTTAAACTCCCGCTGCAAGATTTTTATCATGGATGTCGATTTTGACCCATAATTTCCTAAAAATGGACCATTAAACGGATTATTTCAGTCAAGTTGGTAAGTGGAACCGAAGTAGTTAAGCCTTTACCTAATTTACAATATAAAATGCAGCGGATATGCATCCTGTGAAAGGAGTAATTCGGGGATAAGTTTTGCAAGTTTGGTGCACTGATTTACCGACATAACCTACACATTTGGCGGTATAGTCCGTTTCCGTCTCTAAAGAGAGAGCCGACCCTACCCCAATAAGAGGCTAACGAACGAAAGAGACGGAAAATTCGGTCTAAGTGAGAGAGGGCCCAGTTGAGTTGAGAGTGCAATGACATTGACCATGATGTACAAAACTGTACCAAACTCACTGACAATACAGGTGACGCACTTCACACAAATTTAATTTCAGTACAACTTGCAAGTTTGTACCTTAAATATGATGTTAATGAGAATGCATCAAACTTTATATGAAACATTGAAAGGCTTAAACTTAAGTGAAATAACTTAACTTTTTAAGGATGCTGAAAAAATTGTACAAAATCAAGGTTCGACTGGAATATTATGAGTTTGTTATCATATCAAATGGCAAATCCCAAGCTTTCTCCTCGCACTTATATGTTACAACGTTGAGCAAATGGCAGTCTGTGATAGACAATCAGAAGGGCCCTTCCATTGCAGCTTGGGCTGATATGGTTGAGACCGGTCGAACATAAAGCACATGCACAGATTGTAAGCTATTTTTCTATGTGTAATGATTGATTTGAATTTTTAGAGTAAGACCCCTATTTATTTATTTATTCATTTATTTATTCATACATTCATTTACTTCGTTATTTATCTATCCATTGAACCTTAAATTTTTTCATTTTATTCATCAAATTTATCACAGTTACATGTAGTTGGTATTACTCAGTATGTACCTATGGAAGTTAACAGTATAAGAATCAGAACCAAAGCATCAAAAATATATATATATTTTTGTTTGGAACTAGCCTGAATTGGCACCCATAGTTGGTGCTGCCTGAAGAGTGCTTAGCAAATCACTATTACTATTATTACTAGTATACTTGACCAATTTCAAAATGCTTTATCTGAGAAGAAAGAAGAGTCCACTAGTCACTAGTGAACTCTGAAGTAAAGCCAGTGTGCAAGGTGCGTTGGGTGTTTTTATGTGGGAATTGGTGATTACGAATGCATTTCACATGTAAGTTTTGTGTACGTACACTCTTCATGCAGGGGTATGTGTGCCAATTAAGGTTAGGTGATATCAATGTCATGTTCATATTATTACCTAGCCCTCAACTTTTAAGGCTAATTTGAAGAAAGAAAAAATAATATATTATTTTTGATTTTTTTTCTTCTTCCTGCCATCCATTTCCAGAGATTTGATATCAATCTAAATTCCTTTTTGCACCTGATTAATTTTCACTTATCCATATAGATAGATAGATAGATTGATAGTTTATTGGTTTCCACAATATCTCATTTTACAAAGAGTGTAACAAAATATTGAAAATGATTATAATATACATGTACCGGTACATACAATACCGGTACACATTATTCAGAATATTGTCCATTAAGTTGAACTTAAGAGATACGGTATAGTGGCGGAGCCTATAGGAAAGCAGAGCTTGTTGTGGATAGGCTCCTTAAACTACAAATGACATAATTGACTAAAGTAAAGTTTATAAAATACAAATACACGCTAAAACAGGGAAAGTGATATTACAGGGATACATGAACCGATACTCACAATTAACTACATGTACAAAAGACAAGGAAAAGGGAAGGGAATATATCTGCAGCTTATTGAAACAATATTACAATATATAGTTTGTTCTCGATATGAGTATATTATAAACATAGTTGGTATGGTCATACCGTTAGTTACTCATTGTAATGAACAAAAGTATACAGCTTGGAGACAAGAATAGTCAGGAATCAGAAATGACAATATGTATTCAAATAATAACTTTTCAATTTTCTTCTGAATACATGTACACTTACAGACCTTTTAATCACAGAATCGAGAGAATTCCAGAACTTAGGACCTGTAAATATTAAGGTATTTTGAGCAAAGCGTGTTCTCGTTCTAGGAAGGTGATAGGAAAACGCCTGTATATTGTATAGATTAAAATGAGACGTTTGTTTATTTTTTGCACACGAAGAGATGATTCTTTCATTTTTCTCATCAAATACAGAATGAAGCTAACAAGTTTTTCAGCAAAGGTCATACAAATAATTGGGCTGTGTTGGTAAATGGGTTTATAGTAGGCTTAGAATGTCATTAACAGAAAAAATAATTAAAGCAGTCAACATTTTCTAGGCATAGAATTGGAAAAAAGTGTCATTATAATATATTTGATGTGTAGTCTGTAGATGAAAATTGTTCAATGCCTGACTAATGAGCAATTGTTATCTTCTTCTTTAAAAAAAATCCTTTTAAGATTTGGCACAAGGAGATTTATGAAATTTAATTGTGATGACATATTTAAATTATTGGAATAATTTTATGATTGTTTAATTGAATATTCAAGTACAAGTCCCCACAGTCCCCAGGCCCAGACTGATGAGTGCTATAATTCTAGAATATATAATTAAGTTTATCCATTGCTGATTTAATGATGGAAGTTTTCCTGTAAATTATGAAAGTGAAAGATTCATATTTTGAACTTTAGAATTTTTATATAAAAGCAGAATTGCCTTAAGATACTAATTAATTAATTCAGTTATCAATCTAACAATGTCATAAAAATACAAGAACCTGGTACGATTGTTTCACATCGTGTATTTTGACTAAGTTTTGACTAATCAAATCCCAATAGACACAGCAATGGGATTGAAAGACTAGAAGGAAATGAAAGCAAAAGTGAGGTTCTATGTTGTAATGATCCTAGGCTATATCATCACAAATGTGGTATCTTATTTTATGATTGTTTAATTGAATATTCAAGTACAAGTCCCCACAGTCCCCAGGCCCAGACTGATGAGTGCTATAATTCTAGAATATATAATTAACTTTATCCATTGCTGATTTAATGATGGAAGTTTTCCTGTAAATTATGAAAGTGAAAGATTCATATTTTGAACTTTAGAATTTTTATATAAAAGCACAATTGCCTTAAGATACTAATTAATTCATTCAGTTATCAATCTAACAATGTCATAAAAAAACAACAACCTGGTACGATTGTTTCACATCGTGTATTTTGACTAAGTTTTGACTAATCAAAGCCCAATAGACACAGCAATGGGATTGAAAGACTAGAAGGAAATGAAAGCAAAAGTGAGGTTCTATGTTGTAATGATCCTAGGCTATATTATCACAAATGTGGTATCTTATTTATATATTTATGATGACATAGGACAATTAATCTAGTTATGTTTATTTGGTGAGCTGTTTCTGGAGAAATGTGATTTTTTTTTTTATAAAAAGAAACACTATCTCGATGAAACATCTTATCTAGGGATCCTTGTCAGTCAGATCATACTTCTCTAGAATCATTCCATATCTTAAAATGTTGTCACTCTAAATATCAATTCTAGGTTTGCACATCTCGTTTCTAGTTCAACTATCGTCATGTTGCCAACGCCTTGTCTATCTACCACAGCGTGAAGCGTCTGGGAATCCCTGACAGCCAGATTATACTCATGATTGCAGATGACATGGCCTGTAACGCCCGTAACCCCAGACCAGGTATGAATGGAATAATTATTACCATTTTGTTTGCATATATGTACAGTGTTGTTAACAGTGTTCCATAGTCTCTGTGTTTGATATCATGCAATTCATACTTCCATTTTAGAAATTGGTTTAGTTTTTCCATATTGTGAATTTATGTTTGACATGCATTTGCTGTTGCCATGTTTGACAAAGTTTAAGCAAACTGTAAATATGTAATTCAAAGATAACATCCTACTTACTTTAAACATGAATACAATATATAAAATAATGATTCAAATATGCTGAATGAATAGTAGATTGTTTGATTTTAGAACCATTGGTAGATGCTTTAACCATAGTAACACTACAGTTATTAATGATTTTTTTTTCCTCTCTCCTTTTTTTTCATCAACAGCTGCAGTGTTCAACAATGCTAACCAGAACATAAATGTGTACGGTGATGACATTGAAGTGGATTATAGAGGTTATGAGGTATAGTACATGTACTTTCTTTTTACTATCAAATCGATATTTGATAACCAAAATGGCGACTCCCATGTGAAAAAGTAAACTGCACATTTTTTAGAATTTAATCAAATAGGTATAATTCAAGATATTTCTAATAAGGCTGTAAGGTACATTTTTGGGGGGCTCATTTTCCTGTTAAAATACAATCACGTCAAGATTGCTAATCAAAAAGTCTTGCTAGACCTAAAGTAATCGCTTTGAACAAAGACGGATTAAATCTTTTCACTTTGCATTCACCAGAGTGAAATTCAAGATTAAGAACTTTAGTACATCTATGTTCAAAGCTGTACTCTGAATGTGGAATTACTAATTACTTATCACCTCTTACTTTGGAAACAAATGAATTTTATTGAATTGTTAACCTTCAAATTAATCTTGTAAACCAGGTAACGGTCGAGAATTTCATCCGTGTGCTGACCGGTTGGCTGCCTCCCAGCACCCCTCGTTCTAAGAGGCTCCTGACCGACGATCGCAGCAACGTGCTGGTGTACATGACGGGACACGACGGGGACGGCTTCCTGAAGTTTCAGGATGCGGAGGAGATCAGCAGCATTGAGTTAGCCGATGCCTTCCAGCAGATGTGGAAGAAGATGAGGTGAGCTCTACCAGAATTCTTGGAAGGAATTAGTTTCCCCCTTGGTCCAAATGGAGTAAATTTGGTCTTGTAGCAGTCGAAAGGAAAGGAACACTTTAGTAAAATTGCTTATTAAGAAATGTACATTGACGTTATTATCATTCTCTTGAAGTATTTACACCTAGTTTTGTTTTGTTTTTATGCCTCTGTTACGAAGTAACCGGAGGCATTATGTTTTTGGGTTGTCCGTCCGTACGTACGTACGGATGGATGTCCCGTTCTCGTGATCACGTTATCTCAAACATCGAATCGATGGATTCCTGCCAAATTTAGGTCATGTATATATCTTGCCAAGCCAATGAATTGATCAGATTTTGGGGTCAAAGGTCAAAGGTCACATGTATGCATAAATAGCTGGTGATCTAGCATCATTAGAACCGATGGATAGATTGCCATCAAAACCCAGGACATGTATGTATCTTGCTGAGATAATGAACTTATTAGATTTGAGGGGATATGAGATCAAAGGTCATGGGTCATGGGCTCATATATGCAAAAATAGCTTGTGATCGCATTATTATTAGAACCGATGGACGAATTACCATCAAACTCAAGACATGTATGTATCTTGCAAAGCCAATGAACTGATTGGATGTTAGGGTCATGAGGTCAAAGATAAAAGGGTCATACATGTATATGAAAAATAACTTGTAATCACAATATTCTGAGAACCTGTTAATGGATTACAATTAAACTTGAATTTGAAAAAATTGCTTCTGTTTTGGTTTGTGAAATCGCTCTATAGTGGAGGCATCATTTTCATCAAGTTCCATCTAGTTGTTTTTTTATTGTTGTTTGGGGGGGGGGGGGGGGTTCTTTTTTTCTGGAAGTCCTATTTGCTTGATATAAGCACCAAGTGTGTCGTGCACAGGCAAAAAGCTGAGAACTCCAAATGATTTAATGATAGGTCGGGGAATGGATGGGGCAGAGCTGATTCCATTTAAAAGCCTGTAATCTTTTAAGTCGACGTATGAATATGTTTACTAAATAGGTATCAATTCTATCATATATTGAATGAATGAATGATTGGACCAAGCAATTTGAATTTCCGTGTTTACTTGTTGACAGATACCATGAGCTGCTGTTCATTGTGGATACATGCCAGGCTGTTTCGCTCTACAAGTACTTCTACTCTCCAAATATCATTGGCATTGGTAGCAGTCAAGTGGGAGAAGATTCCCTATCGGTGAGTTCAATGATCAGCCCAATATTTTATCTATACGTGGTGAATGATGAATAGCTTTACTTATAAGTATGATTGATATAGTTGGCCAATCATACATCCATAGCACATTTACATCACGATCTCCGGTGAGGACAACAAAATGGCGGCAGCCAGATACCGGTAGGATCGCGATGAAATGACCTTTTATAATTTGATTTATCAAAGAATGACGAACAAGATCTGAGATATTCTTAGTGATTTCAAATGACTGATATTACATTTTTCAAATGCACAATTATTCATTTTTGAGTTTCATTCAATACTAATTTAGAACTTTCCTCAAAACGTAAGGGCTTGAAAATGTCTTTAAGCGGAAAAATAACAACGATTAGTTGTCAAATCAACTTTAGTGATTGCAATCCATTTAGTAATAGTCTGATTTTTAGACCCTTGTACCGAATGGTCGTATGTTTTTATTATTTTGGCCATTACAAGAAGTGGGTTATTGATGTAGACGAATGCTCATGTATCCTTTACAGCTCATTTTATGTATGTTATTTAATACCAAAGAAGAAAAAAAGCCAGTCAGTCACTCAATAGTGTCTGACAGTCAAGTCTAGCAAGTAAACAGGTTTCCTTGCATAATTTGAATATTAGAACACTGCTAACGTTTAAATTTTACAGATAGGACATACATGACATAATTCCTGCAAAGTTCTACATCATTTGATGTTGGCTGCAAAATGGACATATTATCTTTAATTGTCTCATAACACATTATTTCATTCACCTGTTCTGAATCATTTAATTTCAATAGTCTGAATGCAGACTGCATACATTAATTGTTGCTAGGTAGGACAGACATTATGGCTTGTCCTACACAACAATAAATAATGTATGCAACTCACATTCTGATTGATTACCTTTCAAAAATGGCATATTGTTTTTACATGTGTGTATACTTCTTTGTTGCAGCATCACCATGACTCAGCTATCGGAGTGCATATCATTGATAGATACACATACTATGTTCTAGAATTCTTGGAGAGGATGACACCTTCAAGCCAGAAAACAATGGATGAATTTGTAAGGATGAAGTTCATTTAATTTTTCTTTTAACTGCACTATGAAAGTTAAAGTATTAGAAACCAACTATTCCTTTGAAAGAATAAAGAAGAAGGTTGCTTAGACTTTGTAAAAATCAATCTAAATGCAATTTTTTGTAGCCTATAGAATTATCTATTGAAAGGTACTAACATTACTTTCATAGCACAATCTGAGCATGATTTCTACAGGCAGTAGAGTAGGCCATTAAAAATTACCAACATTTGTTTTTGTGAAGAGTATCAGTGATCATATTCATGTTAAACGTATGACTGTGTCAGTGTCTCGGTCAGCTATAACTATTTTTGTATCCACAATCTTTTTATATTAGACAAAATATGACCATACGTCTCAATACTTCCGGGTTAGTTGGGAAGTAACTCTGAGAATTTTTAATGATCCCTGAACTTAACAATTTTGTATTCCACATTATAAAGATACAGCTTGTCCTCCATACTTTTGACCAAATCCTAGTAAAAAGATTATCCCCCTAAAATCATAATTTTGATAACTGGATACCTAGGGAAAGAGTTTTTCCACAAACACAGATAGGATTGTTATTTTGCAAATTTTGGTTTCATTCAGATCGTGTTATGTTAATTTAGTTTTTCGTGTTTGCTCATATCACACAATTTTTTTGTTTAAAGATGAAGTTGAGTTCTGGTCATGCGATTGCATTGTGAAAGAAACGATGTGGAATCGACCAGAAAAGGTTGATCATCTAGCATATAAGAATTTGTGTGTATTGCAAGGTTCTGGAATCATCAAAATGATAAGAAATTTGGCCAAGTCTTGGTAAAGTTACAAACACTGTACACAGAAAGATGTATATAGGACTACACAAACACGTGGCGTAAAAATCCTACCCTGGATTTTTACAATGTTACATGCCATATTTAGAATATTAAGGCATTTGAAGAGCCATGCTTTACAGGGAACATGTCTTATCTGATGTTCTTCCACACTTGCATAATAAGAATGATAACGCTCACAAATTATTTTTCACCTCTTCCCAGAACTCAACCTTCTCTTTAAAGTTTTAATTTTGTTGATGTTTTTTTTACTATCAAAGTTTAATGTGGCTAAATGGACCGATCTGACTAATGGCAAATTGTTGTGTTACCAGGGTAACCTAATTTTCCCATTTTGGCTTTCCTTGTCACAGTTCAAGGTGTGTCCACAACGCGTCTGCAAGTCCACTCCTGGGGTAAGAGCAGACCTCTTTCAGAGAGACCCCAAGAAAACACTCGTCACTGACTTCTTTGGCAGCGTCCGCAACGTGGAAGTCTCCTCAACACAACTTAACTTCTCCAGTGATGGCACCGATGATGATGTTTCTTCGGGCAGAGTTGATGAGAGCAAAAAGACCACCGGTGCAGCTTTGGATTATGTCTCTCAGTTCCCAGATGAATCCTTATTAAAACCCTTAGAAAAGGTAGGCAAATTTCGCGTAATTTCTTGATTTTAGGGACATGTATTTTCATAGGCCAAAATACATGAAGAAGGTATATAAGCAAATACAAGTGTATTATTACCCACTCATTGGACATGATGAGACATGCATACTGTGCGTATGGCGGTAGAAAACCATATGTTAAAGTGACTCGATAACATTGTTGAAGGTTGATGAAAAAACTGCGTAATTTGTGTATAAAATGTTACCTTTTTTGCTCCTTCTACTGTACTAACCCTCTAAAAGGCAACAAATTCTGAAAAAGTTCTCAAACCACAAAGATATTCAGGGTTTTCTTTGAAGGCCTCACTGTAATACCCTCTAACAGTAAATTCTCCCAACCATTTTTGAATTTTCCCAACTGTTTTTCCATGAAAATAAGACATGACACAGGCTTTTAAAAGCTGTCAACACTTTAATGTGTGGAATGGTATATAGGGCCAAGTCATTGCTTTGTGACGATTTACATTCACCTAAAATGTAATTAAATTGTAATAATATAGTTGGGAGAATTAAAGAATCGATCAGATCAGTTTTTCCCCATTTTTATCATTAATAATTAATAATGGTCACTCAAACTTTCAGATTATCTTTAATTGTACATCTAGCATTATAGTCACTACCTTAGCATCATTTTCTCTCATCTGAACAATGTAACCAAGTCACTTTAACAGCGAATCCCCCCTGATATAAAGTTGGTTTTAATAGAAGCAGAAATATGAGAAAAACCGGTTAGTAAAAGTTTGAGCAATATATCCTATTAAAAATAGGAAGTTATAAATATTTGTTGTCATCAGTGAAACACAAATTGACAACACTGTGACGTATCTCATGAGCTCCTCTCCAATTTGCTCTGTACAGTCAAAATTAGGCATTATCAAGTGCAGTTACACATATCTCCTAATCCCTACCCACTTGGGCAGCAAGATGGATCCTTCTTGCTATTTGCTAATTTATCACACAATATTTTTCACCACATTCATAACAATGTTTTTTGCTTCTCCATTTTCAGGACCAAAATGGTGTCAAGTTCTCAGTACCTTTTGTGATTGCAAGTAGCGTGTTCTTCGGCGTCGCTGGATTGGCTCTCTTTACAAGGACATTATCATGACCCATGGCTGATAATCTGGTTGTATGGTATAAGTTAGATTAATGATCTTAATAATAATAATATTCAGCTTTTATATAGCGCTTAATACATCTCGGACGTCTCTAAGCGCTTTACAGATATACTATTACACCGGTCATTGGATTAAGTGCTTGCCCGCACACACTGTGTGCACAATCTCCACTCCCTGGGGAGCAAGCCAGCCAGGCGTGACTTGACGCTCAAAAACTGTTTGACCAACAGTGAAGGTCGCATCCTACCGGGTACCCATTTCTACACCTGGGTAGATTTCACACTGAAATTTGTTTTGCATAGTTTAATTTCCAAATTGATGCATCAAGTAAATATTTCACCCTGTCTATTACCTTGACGAACACTGTGGAATGACATCGTGATTATTTTTTCTCCAGAGTTTTGTCAGGTAAAAACACTTTCAAATATTTGTTTTAAAGTTAAAAAGGTCCTGTGACTGTGTCATATGCCTGACACAAATGCTATTTGAGCTGTGCCTTATTTGTGTACATGTACCTGTTGAGAGCTAAGAGGGTGTTAATTTTGCATTGAATTATTAGATAACCCCTATTATATTCCACATACTAAGAATCTTGTTCTACGATTGGTCAAAAGTAAATCACGTGATGAAAGATAGTTCGCCCATTATTGATGGGAGAAGCAAAAAGTTCGTTACACTGTGTAGATAGTACTACTATCTACACAGTGCAACGCACTTTCACTGAAGATAGAGGTTCTATCTGCAAAGGGCAACGCACTTTCACTGAAGATTATCCAAAAGCGCACTAAAACAGGCGCAATTAAGCGCGGATTACCAATGAGCGCAATTAAAGCAAACACATGCGCGCACCGTACCCTCAAGGGGTTTGGTTAAACTTTAAACTTTTTTTGGTGTGAATTTGGGCCTGGTGTCTTTTATGTAGATGCATACACGTCCTTTTCTTTTTGTAGTTAAATTGTTTTAGATGTGGAATATAAAGCAAATAATCACCTTTTGGTTTCAGGCGATGGCAAACTTTCACTTCCTCGTCGATCAGAATGTATACGCTATCTTTCCTCAGCTTCGCTTCGGAAAGATAGCTACATCCAGATCGCCTCAGAAGTGATAGTTTGTCCCATCACCTTCACCAACGGTAGTTATTTGCTTATTATCTTTTTTTTAAATCTCAGCAGGCAATATTTTCAAGACAATGATACATAAAGATATGTGATAAATTGCACATGATTGAGCTTGTAAGCCGGACCAGTCATCCCCAAAATTAAATTAGATACCGTAGGACATTAAACAATCAAAAATAATAACTATTGACATTAAAAAAAAGGGAAACCCAACCTTGAAAGCAAACAACTGAAGTGGAAAGTAGAAAAATCAGAGAAGTAGACTGGTAAAGGTTTAAATAAAAAAAAGACAAACAATGTGGAAGTTGTTCACTTTTGAAAATTGTAATCACTACAGGTATGGGCTCTTCAAATTGGCTGAATTGGTAATGTCTCTTTGATGTAGTGGCAGACAACTTTCCCATTTGTTCATACACAAAAAATTACTAGAATTTCAACTTTTCAAATATGTATGACTCAGATCTTTTCTCTGTACAGGACCTATAAAAATGTACTATCCACAATATCATACTTTGAGTAATGCCCCAAGGGATAGAGGAGCAAACAAAAATTAATTATATTTTTGTACACAGCAAAATGGGAGTTATCCTCAACTATGTCACAATCCTCTGAGCAAGCTGCCAATGTGAGATTCACAGACTGAGCTATCTCATATTTCAAATATTCATACCTTTCTTATTATTGGTTCAATTTATTTTGCCATTCTGTTTATCTTATTTTTCAGCTCTCATATAAATGAACTTATTGCAAGGGTTGGATTTTCCTTTAAGGAGTGTAAAGAGGGATAATCATTTCCTATCAACCTTTGAATACTAAGATAACATCAAATCGTGTATAAACACAGTATTCAATATTGAATTATCTCTCTTTTATTTAAAACTGATGTTTCGAACTAGAATACAAACATGCAACCATAAGCATACAGAGCAAGGACAGAATTGGTAATTGTTCCTCTTAAAACATTTATGAATATATGAGCATTGATTAAAATACTTTTCAGACTTGCGTGCAGTTGTTTAAAAACAACTTTGTACCTCTATGGACAGTTTCTAAATGGAGTTCTGGCAAAAATTATAAAACTGATTACAAATCTTTTGTTCATGACTTGAATGGTGATCATTCAAAGTTTGTAGGTATTAAACATATTGTGGGAACCAGACCAAATAGAGGGTTCAAGCATAATATTTTCACATTAGCATAATAATTTCCATTTAGTATTTTTACACAAATCATCTGTAATGCATTTTGCAAATCATTAATTGAATTACAAAAGAGAATGTATACATTTGCCATAATTTATAATTCTTCTTTTTTTGTTGGAATTAAAGTGTTGGCTGATTTGTCCTGAAGCTGTGCAGAATATCTATGCACCTTGCCAGAACTTCACATTTTTTCTATAGCCTAGATTTTTTAAAGACATTGATAGTACACAAATAAAAGCAATGTAAACATTTTTATTGATATATGTGATGTTTTAATGTTTTTATACATACTATTTTTGTCTAACGTTTCTTCAAAATTCTGTGAAGAAGTTTTACATTCACTTACATGTACCTAAAAATCTACTGTGCAATTTTTGTGTCTGTCATTGTCGATTTTTGATATGCAATGTTATTGTTAAATAAAGTGGCCTGTTTATATGAAGTGATGTATTATTATTATTATTAGTAAGTAGTAGTAGTAGTAGTAGTAGTAGTAGTATTTTGTTGCATGCTATTCGCTAAAAAAGAGAATATTGAAAAAAATAAAAGAGACAAGAGAGAGAGAGTAAATGAGGGAGAGAGGGAGAGGTAGTGATGTGCTTATTATAGAGCGAGAGTTGGAGAGAGATGCTCAAGTTTGATGATTAAAATAAGCGTAACTTATTTCTCTACTCCATAATTTCCCTCTTCTGCAATATAAAGAACCACACCCCCTCAACATCTCTCTGTTTCATGTTTCTATCTCTGACTTTGCTTTTCCTACATTCCCTCTCTTAGCTATCTTAACTATTTCACATTGACTGCTATTCTTGTTAAACTCTTAATTTTCAAGTACGTGTGTACTTCCCAATGTTTTAGATTTAAAGAGGGGGACGAACAGGAACGAATTTATTTTACATAGTTTTTAATAATAAAAGTAATATATAACGCATTATCCTCAAAAAGATTTATGCGCTTTACATAATATAGGTATAATTTTAAGGGATAATTACAATTGCAAATAATTGAGATGTTGTATACTACAGATATGAACAAAAATGCACAGTATACAAAAGATTAAGCAAATAATAAATACATTTTGTAGTTATATTTGTATGGAGCTATGATTAACAAAATGAAAAGTCATAGATAAATATATGACGACAACGAAGTGATAGGCTACAATACAGGGCAAAAAAAATAAGGCAAAGCAAAACATGATTTGATGGATACTCTACACTATTACAAACATATCAAATTGACTTAAGATTACTGGAAGAGATGAGTCTTCAAGAGACTCTTAAAGCTCGAAGTTCGAAGCTCAAAAATCGACTTTCTATGTATGTACACACACTGGCGTACTGATGGGGGGGGGGCACTTGGGGGCGCTAGCCCCCCTCCCCAAATAAAATTAAACCATGACTTATTTTCAATTCCATACAAGTGATTTATACATGTTCGTGATATCACATGAATTTCAACAAAATGCGCGTTTCTCCATTTCTGTTGCAAACTGATACATTCCCAAATAGCAAGGAAGAGCATATGTTTTTTTATAGTCAATAATGGGCCTAATTAGAGGCCACTAATAGTAACACTAGAAGAAAATTATTTTCCAGAAGCTACTGCGACAAGCACTGCCGGGAGATAACATGCTACCCGCAGCGTTGCCAGTGAAAATAATTCAATTATGCTAGGGGAGCAGCTAAAATCATGCTAAATCGCCCCAAAAATTGCCCAACCCCCAGACATCGATTTTTTTCCCCAGGAAATATTTTGCACCGACTCAGCTAGCCGCTGAATAAGCGGGGGAGGGGGAGGGGGGGGGGGGGGGGGGGTAAGAAGCTTTTTGTTTTCTTCTTTTTTCCCCCCAATTTTTCAGGAAATATATGCGCCGACTCAACCAACCGCTGAATAAGCAGGAGGGGAGGGGGTGGGGAAATATTTAGCGGCGGCTTAGAAAAACAATATAGAAAAGTGGAATGATTTACCTTAATAACAACATGTACTTAAATTTTTTATTAAAATTATGCTAAAAAAAGCTCAAATTATGCCAGAATTTTGCTAAAAACAGCCAAATTATGCCAGGCATAATGCCAGATGCTAAAAGGGTCGTCTTCTTCGAATCGTCTTCTTTTTTAATAATTAAATGAAACGTCAAAGCTTTCGCGCGGAAGGGTGGAACTGAATTTAGACTAGGGCACGATACAACGAATCGTCTTCTTTCTCTAATAATTTAATGAAACGTGAAAGCTTCCGCGCTTCGCGCGGGATGGGCGAAAACGAGTTCAGACAAGGATTAAGAGTAATGATTTAATGAAACGTCAAAACTTCCGCGCTTCGCGCGGGAGGGGGGAGGGGGGCTGAATTTAGGCAAGGGCACGATACAACGAATCGTCTTCTTTCTCTAATAATTTAATGAAACGTGAAAGCTTCCGCGCTTCGCGCGGGATGGGCGAAACTGAATTCAGACAAGGATTAAAGATACTGTGTCCCTTTTGCAGCCAACATCAAATTCTATAGAACTTTTCAAGAATTATGAATATGTGATGTATGTCCTATCTGTGAAATTTAAACGTTAGCAGTGTCCTAATATTCAAATTATGCAAGGAAACCCGTTTACTTGCTAGACTTTACTGTCAGACACTATTGATTATCATGATTAGCTACCAGCATGCGAGCCAGGAGCGAATGCTGCAAGTCAAGCGGCATCTGGAGGAATCTGGATACAACGTATGGATGGATGTGGACAAAATGAGTAGGAATGATCATACTCTTCCTCCTTTGATCATCATCCATTCTTCTCTTTCCACCGCTGTTTATTTCTTTCCTTCATTTATTCCTTTTCCACCGTTGTTTATTTTGTTTCCTTCTTTCTTCTTATTTAACCACTATTCCTTTCTTTCATTAATTCTCCCTCTTTACAGAACCACTCTTCCTTCTTTCACTCATTATCCTGCTTTCACATCTATTTTTTGTTTGTTTTTTGAATTCAATGTTGATGTAGCGTGGGTCTAATCATTACATTATTAATTGAGTTTTGTTGCAGAGGGCGCTAAACAAAATATATTTTGTGAGATATTTTGAAAAATTTGTCAAATTTGAAAGAATATACAATTTAAATGACAAAATCCTCTTTGTTTGACAAAAATCGGCTTAGAGACGGCTGAAATATCCAAAAATATAACTATTTCTAATATTTGTAGTGCCCCACAAATATTCGGTAATTTTTAACAAGCGGTTGAAAAACAAAATAGCACCTTATTATTACTTAATTGATTAATTAACGGTCACCGTATTTTTTTGAAAATGGAGCTGAATTGGTATGACCGTATTCAATCTAAATTCACTTTGGGGTCTAAAATTACCTTCATAGCAATTTTAGGTTCTAAAAGGCCACTAGAAATGTCATAAATAAGAATAAGAGCAATAACCATTCACTTTGAAGGCATTTGCGGTCTTAAAGATACTATGTCCCTTTTGCAGCCAACACCAAATTATGCAGGAATTATGAATATGTGATGTATGTCCTATTTGTGAAATTTAAACGTTAGCAGTGTCCTAATATTCAAGTTATGCAAGGAAACCCTTTTATTTGCTAGACTTCACTGTCCGACACTATTGAGTGACTGACTGGCTCTTTTTTTCCTTTGGTAATAACATACATAAAATTAGCTGTAAAGGGTTCATGAGCATTTGTCTACATCAATAACTCATTTCTGGTAGTGGCCAAGATTAAACTGATTGAATCTTTGCGCAGCATAAACGTATGACCATTCGGTACAATGGTCTGAAAATCATATTACTACTTACTGGCTCTACAGCTCTTAAGTCGATTCGACAACTAATAGTTGTTATTTTCTCACTTCAAGACATTTTTTAAGCCCCCCCCCCCCTTTTTTTTTAAGGGAAGTTCTAAATTAGTATTATCTTTCAAATGCCGTTGGAATTTAACCTTTTCATTTTTTTGGCCTGCATATGGGACATATTACCTTTAAGAGTAATACTTTATTGGAACGTCAAAGCTTCCGCGCTTCGCGCGGGAGGGGGGGGGGGGGGGTAACTGAATTCAGACAAAAATTAAGAGTCGAGAACGGTACGATGAGCCGTCTTCTTTCTCTAATAATTTAATGAAGTGTCAAAGCTTCCACGCTTTGCGCGGGAGGGGAAACACTGAAAAATAGCTTAGTTCCTGGCCCCCGGTTTATAGGGTTTAATTAGTAGACATTGGGACATTGGCATTAATATATTTGTCGGTAATTGGTAGCTAGTTTTGTCGGTAATCGTCGTTGGCCTCTACACCCTCCCCCACTGAAAAAGGTCTAGCGACACCCCCGTATATACACTCGAGATAATTTGTGCAAGTACTACTGGTGAAGTACCACACCACCGTATTTGTGCATTGGGCAGCAACGAAGCATATACAACGTCTCACGACGTGACAGATCACTTTTCTCTTTCAAAGAAGTGCTGGTGGACCTTAATGCGCCAAGTGTGGTTCTCAAATTGCAAAAGATCCCTACTCTCGGAGGGGGTAGGAGAAAGCAATTTTACGTCATATTACTCCAGGAAGTGCCTGAAATACATCTAATGTGGTTCTAAAATTGCAAATACTTACTATTCTGGGAAGGGGTCAGAACCCCCTGAGGCCCACCCCCGCTTGGTCGCTCCTCTCCCTCGCCGCTAAACCCTCGTTCTGTCGCTTCATCGTTTTACATATATTTCACCCCATGACATTTTGTGCCCCCCCCCCCCCCCGGTCGGTAAGAAATTCCTGGATCCGCCACTGATGCCCATACCCGGCCTTGAGCATCGGGGGCTCCGGCCCTTGACCTCCGCCGGTGTTTTGCCCCTAGACCCCACTTTGAAAACGTTCAGCGGGGCCAGCATGTAAGAGTGGGGTGATGTGGATTTTTTTTTTGTCAGCCCCCCCCCCCCCAAACGTTTTTGCTCATTACGCCACTGTGTACACATGTACATTGTAAACATAATTGGCAGATAACTAATTAGCAGTTGGTTTCGGTTTCATTTTGGATACTCTGTAAGACCCGGTCCCACCTATCATATATGTCATAGACATAGGGGCATAGAAACAAATTACAAATAAATGTAATTTCTATGGATGAATTCATGAAGAATTGTCTTTGCCTTAATATTCGTGACAGTTTCATATTGTTTTGTTATAGCCCCCCTACCCCCCCCCCCCCCCCCCCCCCCGCCCCAACCTTCAAAAAAGAAAAAAAAGGTCTGCTATATTCCTGAAACCACAGGTACCGGTAGTCAATGGGCGAGTGGGACCGGGCTTTGTCAAAGTCTGCGCATCACGAGTTTCTCAGTACTTTCACTTCCAGCGTTCAGTGTAATATGTATAGGTATAGGATATTATTAATCAAACTGAATGAAGCTGCCACCATGGACGTAAATCAAAACCTAACGGAAGAGCAAAAGGCGACGGTTGAAGCTTATTGCCATGGGATCGATGAATTTCTTGTAAGTTTCAAAGAAAGTCGAATTTCAAAGGCTCCTACCTTCACCGATGATAAGGAGATACTTGACAAGATCCACCATCTGGAAACTGGGGCCGCCAAAGCTGCCATTGTCAAATACTTGGTCTCCTGTGATGAAATCTTTGAGATATTTAAGCTCGTTTGGAAGAGCCTTGTAAAAGGAAACACCTCCACTTTCCGCAACCCAGATGAGTTGTTTAGATGTATTGGCAATCTAACGGATTGTTCGGACGAGTTTTGCTATGCCTTTGGCGAGAAGGGTCTTCTAACTTTGGTTTTTCGAGATCTCAAGACGAGAAATCTCAGCGACAGCCTCATCAATCTCGCGCTGACGGCCATCTACAACTGCTGTTGGAGAGTTCCCGAGAACAGAGTCATATGTCGAGAGTTCGTTGATACCCTCCAGGAGTGTTCACAATCGAAGAACCCTCAGATTCAGGCAGATGCCTTCTTGGCTCTTTCCTACATCGTCGACAAATCAGAAATTCACAAGATATCCCTAAATGAACCGTGTCTGAAGTTCCTCCTGCTGGCTCTTAAGTCGGCCGTGAGTGGACCTGATGGCCGATCTCATCACGGCTACTCGACATTCGAGGTCCTCCAAGGACTCAACCAGCTGGCCATTAACGACTGCAACAAGCTTCTCATCGTAAAACTTGGTGGGATAGACGTCCTGGAGCGAATCCTGATTGAAGAAGGATCGAAAAACGAGGAAAAGCTTTGGGCTGCCCGAGGAATATGGCAACTTGCTTTCAAAGAAGAAAACAAAGTCAAGATACATCAGCGTTCAAAACTCCTCAACAGTAAGTGGATGCTTATATATAATCTTAATAAATATATGACATATGCTATGACAACAGTTGCTCCCTACTATATTACAATAACCGAATTCTTAATTTCAGCCCTAGACTGAAAACTAAACCTCGCCCTAAACGAAAACCTAGCTGCACTTACACTGCAACCAAATAACGTCGATTTTTTTTTTCCTCTTCACATTTGGGTGTTTCGCCAGTTGTTGCAAAAACTACCGGCATCATTTTTAATAGCAATCAGTCTATCAAAATAATTAGCGTGGCCTTAAAACATATTTTTAAGATACAACTAACAATCCAAGATATAAACGGACGTCATCGTTTACTCACTATCCCCATTCTCCCACAACACACAAACATACACACTCTCATCTTTCTTCTCTTTCTTTCTTTTCTTTTCCATAGCTTTTCGTAAGTTTGTTTGCGTCTCTGTATTGTATAAAAAGAGGACTTGGCACCATATCAACCGCATGTCTACATCGACGAGTAATCTCAAGAAACGTGGTTATGTCTGCACGACAATAAATGATTCATGCATTCTTATTAATGTCAACAATGAAAATATTTGATTATTTTGTTTCCAACATTCTTATCGATAGCACTGAAGAAGATTAGAGAAACAACTGAGAATTCTGATGTCAAGGACGCCTGCTCGGGTGCACTCTTCGTCATCAATGACGTGATCGACATCGATGAAGAGTTCAAAGGTCACACCCCTACGCGCAGAGATCATGGCCACAGTTCGGTGAAGAGTGAGGTATCGTCTGGTCATGTCGAAGGTCATATCATGATTAGCTACCAGCATGCGAGCCAGGAGCGAATGCTGCAAGTCAAGCGGCATCTGGAGGAATCTGGATACAACGTATGGATGGATGTGGACAAAATGAGTAGGAATGATCATACTCTTCCTCCTTTGATCATCATCCATTCTTCTCTTTCCACCGCTGTTTATTTCTTTCCTTCATTTATTCCTTTTCCACCGTTGTTTATTTTGTTTCCTTCTTTCTTCTTATTTAACCACTATTCCTTTCTTTCATTAATTCTCCCTCTTTACAGAACCACTCTTCCTTCTTTCACTCATTCTCCTGCTTTCACATCTATTTTTTGTTTGTTTTTTGAATTCAATGTTGATGTAGCGTGGGTCTAATCATTACATTATTAATTGAGTTTTGTTGCAGAGGGCGCTAAACAAAATATATTTTGTGAGATATTTTGAAAAATTTGTCAAATTTGAAAGAATATACAATTTAAATGACAAAATCCTCTTTGTTTGACAAAAATCGGCTTAGAGACGGCTGAAATATCCAAAAATATAATTATTTCTAATATTTGTAGTGCCCCACAAATATTCGGTAATTTTTAACCAGCCGTTGAAAAACAAAATAGCACCTTATTATTACTTAATTGATTAATTAACGGTCACCGTATTTTTTTGAAAATGGAGCTGAATTGGTATGACCGTATTCAATCTAAATTCACTTTGGGGTCTAAAATTACCTTCATAGCAATTTTAGGTTCTAAAAGGCCACTAGAAATGTCATAAATAAGAATAAGAGCAATAACCATTCACTTTGAAGGCATTTGCGGTCTTAAAGATACTATGTCCCTTTTGCAGCCAACACCAAATTATGCAGGAATTATGAATATGTGATGTATGTCCTATCTGTGAAATTTAAACGTTAGCAGTGTCCTAATATTCAAGTTATGCAAGGAAACCCTTTTATTTGCTAGACTTCACTGTCCGACACTATTGAGTGACTGACTGGCTCTTTTTTTCCTTTGGTAATAACATACATAAAATGAGCTGTAAAGGGTACATGAGCATTTGTCTACATCAATGTAATGGCCAAAGTTAAACTGATTGAATCTTTGCGCAGCACAAAACGTACGACCATTCGGTACAATGGTCTGAAAATCAGACTATTACTTACTGACTTGGTAGTACTTAAGTCGATTCGACAACTAATAGTCTTGTAGATTAATACATTAAATCATAAGTTATTTCTTTGGGTGAGGTTTCCTTTACAGAAACATCAAATCTGTCCTTCTCTCTTCATATTGTGCATCTATTTCACTTTTATGTCTTTGGTTTTTAATAACAGAAGGTGATATACTGGATTCAATGGCCAAGGCAGTCCAGAGAGCTTCGGTCGTCCTTGTTGGTATGAGTCGTAAATTCAATGAGAGTTATCTCTGTCGCACAGGTGAGGTACAAAACATACACATTACTGCTGTTAGTGGTGAAGCGGCGGGGCCAGCCATGGAGGGGCACTCGTGTTAAATATAAAGGGACGGAAGGAGGCAACGGTCTAACTTGGACGATAAAATTGAGAAGGGATAGGTCATTGCATGTGGAAGGAAGTGTGGGTAGTCCATATCATCATCTCTTCATGTTACCACCTAGGGGTCTCCTTTTCCTTTTCTTTCTCTCTCTCTGTCTCTTTATACTTTGTTGTGGTTGCAATTTGGAAATGGATACCCTTTTTCGTTGTTGGTTACTTGTCAAAAATCATCAGACCCCCCCCCCCCCCCGGCTAGAGAACAGTCGTGGTTCTAGAAGATTGATATAGGATGGAGTCTTCGGGGAGGGGGGGGGGGGTGTTCAGGGTTCTCGAGTTTGTTTTCTACGTGCGCCTCACTTAAAGTCCTTTTTAATGAAGACAGATTATGTTTCTTTTGTTTGATGTTGGACCTGTAATTATCAGAAGCAACATACGCCTACACCCTAAAGAAAGAAATAGTTCCCCTGAAGCTTCAAGATCAATTCTACCCAGAGGACTGGCTCGGTGCCCTCGTGGGAATGAAGAAGTATTACAGTATGTTTTCAGACGATCTCATGAAACAGTACCTACCAAATCTAGTCCGAGAGCTAGGCGATAGAGGCAAACGTGAGAAACTAGATCTGGTCGTGCCGTTGCTTGATCAGGTCACAGGTAAGCCTTCTTTTGGAACTCTTCTGTATGCGTCGTACCCGCAGTGTGTTTTGTCGTACAGTTTCTGTAAACAAAATGCACTAGAAAATGAATATGTACATCCGATATACAAATATCTTTCTTTCTTTGCAGAAAGAGAATGGTCTAAGAATATTCTAATTGATCGACGAAACATTTGATTTTCGTCCCCCATCTATAATAAAAACTTGTCTAAATCACATGAGTGAAAGGGATTCCGCATGAGTTCCTGTTGTATACCCTAACCTATAAAATTATATAACTCTTCACGACTGTATCTTACTCCTATCATGCATGTAGGTGCAAGCAATCCAACAGCCCATGCTCAAAGGCAACAGGGAACAGCGGAAGACGACGTAGACTGCAGTGGAGGAATCAAGGATGACAAACCAACAGGCAATGAAGACGGGGAGAATTCCCACCAGCAGAAAGCGGTAGATCTGGTCACGTGGGATGAAAAAGAAGCGGGAGCATGGCTGAGATCACATGGCGTTGAAACGAGCAAGGATAGTTTCAAGAAAGTGGATGGCACCTGCTTGAAGCAGCTCAAGAAAATGCTAAATCTGGCTCCAGAATTTTGCATGAAGTCTCTGAAAGACGAATTGGGTCTTGGCTTATGGGACGTCCTCGCGCTAGTAGATGCGTTGGAGAAGCTCTCAATTTGAAGAATTTAAGCAAATAGGAGATATTAAAGGCAGGCTTTACTACTTCAGCTAGAAGGGATTAGACCACCCAGTGAGCCAGCGTGGTCACTGTGACAGGTGGCTATCTCATTAACTCAGCTCTCATTTAACATAAGAAAAAGAGGATCACGGGAGACCAACATGCACCGATTGGGGAAGTTTTCTATATAGAGGGAGCAAGTAGCTACAAGTAGGACAGTGTGCCTTTAATGCTGAGAGGATTACAATAGGAGTGGTGGGGCGGGGGAATGAGCAACGTCCTAACCATCACAATTTTCAAAATGATTTCCAAAGAAGCTGAAAACAGGGACAGAATAACGTTTTAAAGACCGTCTGAAAAAATGATGCCTTTGTCTGAACATTAATCAATACTAATTTGGTACTCAATTTGTTAACCTACTGGGCCAGTATGAGAGGTGTTGAGAAAGAGAGAGAGAAAGGTGTCAAATATGAGGGAAAGCACTTTGGATGCTAGCAGAATAACCGGTTTCCAATATTATAATTTAAATACAAGGGGAATTTAAGGTATCAATATCACAACCTATGTGAATGGTCTTGCAAATCTAGATACCCCACATATAGAGTGAGAACGCGTCCATTTTTGAATAATAAACCTTGATCTAAAAACTACTTGCATCGACGGGGAATCGAACTCGGTCGCCCGCGTAGCAGGCGAGCATTCATCCACTGAACAACCGATGTTAATTTACGTACTAGGATAGTTTTATTTATGTCAATTCATTTTGTTACCTCTTTAAAGCTTTTGAACATTTATTTTTGTGTGTGACTTACCTTGTCATAGAGAATACGAAGGCAGGAAGATTAAGGTTTATTTTCTGTGCCAAAGTATAAATCAGACTGCTTTAAACATAGCCGCGTCGTGTCTTTATTAATAGCATGGACTCAATTCAACAAACATTGAGGAAAAGAACGTGACCCCCTTTGTGAACACCTTTAAGTTAATGTTCAAACAATCTTGTAATGTCCGTTCCCAGTAAAATAGAATGCCGAGGGGTTTCTATTTCGGCTCGTAATTAAATTATGACTTTTATTTCTCATTAATATATTCCTACGTATTTCTCATGTGTGAGTCACACCATTGGTTTATGAAGCGTTCATATTAAAATGCAGCTGTATGTCCAGTACTCGTATTCATCCTCGTATTTCATGGACCTTGCTTCATAGTTCTCATAATGTAGAATGACATGAAGCTTTTCAAATTAAATGAATGACATCATTCATTATCAGCATGAAACATATGTGATATGTACAATTGTTCATGATAGTTTGTATATTCAAATGCTATATTAATTCCAATCAATGTTTATTACCAAGGAATTCAATATTTGTAGATAATGTACATTATTATGCTTTGTAAATATTTATATAACAATTGCGGTATCTCAAGTTTGGATCTTTTATGAGCCAATGTCGTCTTTCTACTTTCTTTATGAGGCTATATTCAAAAAGTAGAAATGTTCAAAAAATAATTATTATAATTCACCTGATTTAAAATCTTATTACCGTCTATATATTTTTTGTTTTCATAGGTTTTTATTCGTTTCTCTCAAAGAAAAATTGTACATTTATAACATTGGATACAAAATAAAAAAATAATTTAACATAGGTTTTTATAAATTTGCCAATGATCTTTTACATTTACATACAAAAGTTACACCTCTTCATTTTCCTTTAGAGACAAACAAAATTATATATATATAAAAAAAGAGAAAAGCTACAAAACACCTACTACCCCCCCGCCCCACACAACATTTAAACACATAACAAGTACAACAGTATACAAAACACACACCAACATAGAACGAACAAACAAACAAAAGTAAAGGGGGAAAAAAAAAAAAAAAAAAAAGGAGAGAAGAGAGGAGGGTCAGGAAGTTGTATATTGAAAAAAAAAAAGAAAAAAAAAATGAAAACATTTATTCTAAACTTTCCAAAGCTTCCCATTTCCTTAAATGAATTGAAAGTGTGTCTCTTTCCATTGAAAGTTTTTTCTCTTTATTTCTATTTTCCAACAATCTATATTCTATTTCTTTTGCTTTTGGAGGGCTTCCCTTCTCTCTACTATGGAAAATCATATATTTAATCAAAATCAAAATGAGGTTCAATAATTGCTCTGTTTTAAAAGTAGTGTCATCTATTCCTATATGAATTTCTTTCCAGGATAATTTCTTCAGAATTGGTAAATTAAATCTATCTCCACATTTCCCCCAGACTTCCTTTATTGTATTACATTCAAAGAATACATGTTGATAAGTTTCTTCAAAATTTTTGCAAAATGAGCACAAACCATTTTCATGGAACCTGAATCTATGTAAATGATGATTTGTATATAAAATATTACGCAATAGTTTGAACTGAAATTCTCGCAGTTTACTACTTAAGGTACACATATATGTAATACGATAGTATCGATACGAGGATATCCAATAATGTATATACATTTACTTATGTTCTCCTGTTGTGTTTGTCCTATGACTGTTATAAGTTTATGTTCATGATTGCTAATGAGTTTGTTAATACTAAACAGGGCCTCATGGAAGACCACCACGATAGGTGAAAATGTGCTACCCTGTGCAAATATCAAAAATAAATGAATAAATAAGTAAATACTATCAACTAATGTAAAGACAAAGGGGAAAGGTTTATATAAAAACACCCAATTTAAAATCAGTCGAACTAGGAAAAGACCTCTTTTAAACGTCAGTGAAACAGAAGAAATAAAGTATACGTTTTTTTAGATGACTTGGTCTTATCCCATCCTTCCCCGTGGACACTCTGCTCTGTAAACATGATGGGTAAAACGAAATGCCCAATAAGATGGTAATTATCATGTCATTTTGGGGGGCACTTTTCTGCTCAACTTGAGTACTGATTTGCCAAACCTTCGACCGCACTTACAAAGTAAGCAAAAAAACATCAGAACAATTTTTGTACCCCGCACTTTCAAAATTTGACAAGATTATGTATTTCGGATAAAGGATAAATAGGCACCTTGTGATTGGAACAATATCCTAAATGACCATTACAAGAAATCAACGGACATTAAGCGATTGTTGTTTTTTTTCTTGGTGTTTTTGTTGTTCTTGTTGTTGTTAAATGATGTACAATAAAAAGAAAATGATAATGCCATGCTATTTGGAGCGTTTGCAATTACATTTAAATACTGATTTTCGTCCCCCATTTGTAATCAAAATGAGTTTAAATTACATGAGTAAAAGGGATTCAACATGAGTTCCTCTAGTATACCCTAACCTATGAAACTATATAACTCTTCACGACTAGGCCTTACTTATATCATGCAAGTAGGTACAAGCAATCCAACAGCCGTGGACAGCAGTGGAGGAAGCAAAGATGACAAACTAACGGGCAATGAATTCCCGCTTGCAGAGAGCGGTATATCTGATCACATGGGATGAAAAAGAAGCATGAGAATGGCTGAGATCGCATGGCGTTGATACGAGCAAAGACACTAATGAAGTTTTAAACTCAGCTAGATGCTCTCCACTGCAATTGATTCATTTACATCGATCTTTATTTATTTCTCTTTCTTCCCCCAACCTTGAAATGCGGTTTTCTTCCACAAACAATGCATGTTGATTGGTCTGTATTTAACTTTTTGGTGCTTTTTTACAACCTTCAACCTGTTGTCCAACCCAATAAATGCATTTGCATCGTTCTTTAGTTGGATTTCTTTTCTTTCTCACAGCTTTTGAAGGTGCTGAACGATTTCTTCAAGAATTGTTCTACATTGGTCTTTATGTGCACATTACTTGTACTCAAAATGATGTTCTCCTCCACACCTAACACCTACATTTTGTCCAAAACACATACAACTGTTTTGTTTTCGGACATTTCCACACATTTCCATTATACATGAAGTCCACATCATCAAGTTCAAGTTCAGACTTGAAGTGAACCATATCTCTATTAATGGCTGGAATAGCAGGCCAGTTCTATTTCAAAGTATGTATGTTGCAGATGTGGTTTGTCATCGATTGGATCATTTCTATCAGTGACACCTCATCTCTTCAATTTGTGCAGACCATTATATGTGATTAGTTATTGCCCCGATCAAGGGCTGAGATCTGGACTTTCTTGTTGTTTAACTTTTGCAGTCAGCTGCTTAGTGATTTTGTGGAGTGTCACATATGAAATTGGTGATCAATGTAGTCATAATTTTCCCATAACGTCTTTAGAGATCCCAGTGTGACGACTGGTCGCCATCACACCGACTTTGAGTGAGGATTACCTTGCGTTGTTAAGTTACAAGAACCATTTCAAGTACTATGCACTTAGTCATTTCCACACATGTACAGTTTAGTCCACATCGTCAAGTCCAAGTTCAAAAACGTAATCAGGGTTGCGAATCGTTTTGAATTCTCCATTGTCTATCTTGCATACAATTGCCCCAAACCTTACATTGCCATTTCTGCTTTAATAATACTGGTTGAAGATTGACGTATGCTGCACAGACAATGATTATTTCATCAATGAGAGAAACCAAAGTTTGTTGTCGAATCCTGAAGAACTGCATCTTCCCAAAGGACCTCTCGATATGGCTTCTTGGATTTTCATTTATTTTTTATTTTTCCAGCAATCTCTTTTGGAGTCTGTTGTTACAAGGCTTTGATTGGTACAGGGTTTTCTAATTTGGCACGTCTCAAAAGCAAATCCTCCTTAAGAATGAACTCTTGATCAGCCAAAATTCACATCCCCTGGTTCAACAAGGTTGTGGAATCCTGATTTCTCTTGTTATATGAACATCTGTAGCTCTACCACCCCATGCTTTAGAAAGAAAACCAATCATGCCATTTGGCACGATAGCCACAATACATCATACCACTTTATGTCTCTATTAAATAGTCCGACCAGGTAAGCAGGCACGTAGCCAGAGTTTGATGTTTGGGGGGGGGGGGGGGGGGGGGGGGCACATACATGTAATCGATCGATGTCAAAAAAGGGGTCTAAAAAAGTTCAACCGATCTTGGACATACGTGCCCCCCCCCCCCCCCCCCCCCCGTGCCCCCCCCCCCCCGTGCCTTCGTGCCTGCAGGTAAGAACCTGGATTTCAGTTCAATTTAAATTTCAATTTCATTTATTTCCACAGATTCATAAAAGAAAGTATAAATTACAATCAAATATAAAAGCATTACAACAAAAGATCAAACTGCAGAGGGGGTGATGAAAAAACCACAGAGGTTTATCGGGGATCATCCCCTGCTTAAAATTACAATATAAAAATACAATAGTTTTTTTTTTAATTAAACAATAACACATACAAAAACATATATAGATATTACATGCAAATCTATGTGTGGGGTGAGTAGTAGTGGGTTGGTGGTACCAAGAAATACAATATATAGAGGAAATGAATGATATACAGGAAATAAATATTGAGAACAATAGAAAGAAACACCGTACAAACTATATCTTAAGATCTTAAGATCTTGGGAAGTAAATTCCATAGTGATGGTCCACTAAAATAAATGTTCCTTTGAAGAAAAGTTGTTTTAACAGAGGGCAAATGAAATTTATTTGAACTTCTTGTTGCATAAGAGTGAATTTCAGCATTAACAATGAACATCTCATTAAAAATACATGGCAGCTGATCTTTCTTGAAAAGAAACATAAATTGAGCAAGTTGCATATAATATAGAGATTTCACATTCAAAATATTCAGGCGTTTATACAAGGGTGCAGTATGTGCAAGACATGGAGAGTTTGTTATTGCACGACCAGCCTTTTTCTGTAAAATCTGCAAACGGTTCGTTAAGGTAATTAAACATCCACCCCAAGCTAAGACAGCATATGAAATATGTGGCAAGATTAGGGTATTGTACAAATTCATTAATATTTTTTGGGGGAGTAGTTTATTTACACTATAAATAACTCCCAGTACACTGGCAATTTTTGAAGATATGTAACTGACATGACTTTTCCAAGTAAGGTACTCATCTATGTAAACTCCTAAAAAATTAGTTGAATTAACTCTGGTGAGCAACACATTATCAAATTTTCCATTCAATTGAAATCAATTGAATTGATTTTATTTTTTAACACCAACTTAAACGAAAATCGGCCTGTATGTTAGGGTATAAATACTTTACATTGCTTGAATGTCGTTGGTATCTTAGTTTAGGGTATTCCAGCTAGAGCCTAAATAGATTTCATAAAATTCAGTAATACGTACACTTATCTGTAATATTTTGTACCGGGGACGGAGGAATCTAATGTGATCATCTGAAGTGTGAAATACGAACCCGTGTGTTTTTCACCATATACATGATATATATGCCTAGATATACTTTTTCTAATTCTGATATTCTTTTACTGATGTAGAACGCTGCACACAAAAAATGTTTATGTTAAATTCGGATTTTCACAATATATTCAACAATAGCGATTAAAAGCCCTCCCAGGTTCAAGTATAGCAAACCATAGCTTAAGCCTAAAAGCGTAAATGTAGTTCGGTATTTACGTTTTTGAGTTTTTACTTTTCTTGAAATATTATGATACATTTATAGATAGGTGGAATCTTGTTAAGGATGGTGGAACTGAATATCAGGTAAAGTGTCATAAACAGAAGCCAAAATATCAGTTCTTTCAAATTTTTTACCTCAGTTATATGTCTGTCTGAGTTTTCTCGTATAATATATTAGCGAAAAATGTTTGTATCAAAGCGGAACGAAGTAATACCTAAATTTTGACATGCTTACACTTCAAATAGCTTTCCATTGTAATTTTACTCTAAAGAATCTATTCGACAAACTTGTTTTTGAGCTTCTAAGCACCCACGCTCCTTAGGTTACAATCAGTGATCATAACACGCTTTTGTTAAATGTAAAACCTACCAGCGTGAACATCATTACAAAGGATTTCAATCAAGGTACGTTTCCTTTCAGAATGTTCCTTTCAAATGTGCTTTCCATTCTTCTGTTACCCTTGTTACAAGCCCAGCCGTATGAAATATATTATTCACCTACGCTACTGCGACATGATATAAAAACGTGTGCCAGTCCGTATGTCATACAGTCATGGTATGACTAATGGGGATCGGATTTATGTGGTTTCAGGCAAAGTCACTCGTTTCACTCTCTCTCTCTCTCTCTCTCTCTCTCTCTATCGCTCTCTCTAACTCTCTCTCTCTACCCCTCTCTCTCTCTCTCTCTCTCTTTGTGTTAAAATATCCGGGGTCCATGATTAAACCTATATCGTTTACATAATATAAACTAAGAAGAAGAAACAAAGACAAAAAGAACCCAAGAACACTACACACACAATCAGTTCCATAACACAATGTTTTTACTTCAGAGAGGAAAATTCGTTAGGCTGCGAGCAAGGTTACATGTAGAATCTTCAAATGTCGGGTGATGATTTTGTCTTCAACTTAACACAAAGAGCCTCCTGCCTTCATGATGTGATATTGACATAAATATTTTATCACTATAGTCATTTTAAAGAATATAAGAATAATCCCTTTTACACGTCAACATGGTGAAGGTTTATCAGACAAGATCGTTCATAGCAATGATCTATTTTAAAGGTAAAGACCAGTAATGGTCATGCGATTGCATTGTGAAAGAAACGTTGTGGAATCGATCAGAAAAGGTTGATCATCTAGCATCTAGCATCTGCAAGGTTCTGGAATCATCAAAATGATAAGAAATTTGGCCCATTCTTCGTAAAGTTACAAGCACTATACACAGAAAGATGTATATGGGACTACCCTATCTCTCTCACACGACCATGAGAGAAATAAATTTACCAAATATATGAATTAGTAGGCGGTTTCCCGGCAAATTTTTTATCATCATGTATTAGTCAAAACATATTCTTTCACATGATTGGTAATGAGAGCTTCCATTTCATTTTTTGAAATTGGGGCGTTACCAATACTGGTCTTTACCTTTAAGCACAATCTTATTAGTTGATTTACCCTCCCACTACAAGTCAGGAAAGTAATTGCCCGAAATGTCACTGGCAGACTAAAAGATAATAATGAGTCTTGCAGGAAGTTCCATCTCTAAAAGAATTTCAAAAGGTCCTCTGGATTCGCTGATTGTTTGCTTAGTGTGTTTGGAACAGCAAACTGCACATGCACCCACCAACACATTCCCCTTGTTGCTTTTACGTAATTTTTATCTTTTATTTTGTGTTCAATATTAGAAAAATACAAATAATTCTTCATAATATAATTCTTTTTCGTCGTAATAACACAATTCGATTAACTTAATACATGCACATTTAGTTACAATATGAAACTATAACCCCTTCCGTTACTATACCCAACCCCAAATAAAACAAGACACCACCCCACACACGCAAAGAAAAACACACACAAACACACACTTTTTTGGTAACGTTTGCAATGTTGATATTAATTGCTTATACATAAACATAATTAAACAAAAACTCAAACGCACACACACATGCACACACACACACACACATGCACACAAACACCACAGCAATGCGTTCTGGTTCACGCACACTCACAATCACAATGGCTGGGGACAGAAATGACAAAGAAGAGACACAGTAAGGCTAGGCCTACATTATGCTTCGATATTTTTTTTTCCTGCTTCATTTGAATTTCTTGAATGTTTTCTTAAACAGTTATCGTTGAGTTTAAGTTCCAAATTTTAGTATAAATTTCCTTAACACATGTACAACAATTGTAATAAAAAGTAAGCTCGGAAAAAAAAAAAAAAAAAAAAACTTAATCATATACTGACTGGAAAACCGAACCTGGCATTGTCTTACCCTCCCCCCCCCCCCACCCACCTCAACCCAACCCACAAAAATAACAGGTTTACATTTGCAACAGAAAATTTGGATTTGTCTAGATTCGCAAATGTAATAGATTTAAAGGATTGAATTGTGGGAAAAATACTCGGATGCAATGGCAGTTGACATAAGCTGAAGTCCCTCCCCCACCCCAATCGTCATTTAAAGTAGTTTCTTTTCTGTCTCGGCACATACTAAGGTTTCCATTTGTTGAGCGGAATGCCCAGGCCACTTAATCACATGATATTATTTGCATCACAATGCCCATCAGGACTGACTCACTCGAGAGATATGTATTCTTTTGTTTGGTTAGTTAGTTAGCTCTAGTTGTATGTATCGTCCTCTGGTTTCGTTTTTCGATCAAAATGATCCCATGCATCAGGTTCCTGCTCAATGTCACGTCAGACGGTGAAATACAGACTCACGCAGCCTTTGTCTTTCATTCCGTACGGGTTATCCGTCACAGTAGGGACTTTTAGATTTGCGTGGACTGATACGTGTGACGTCCATTCACGGCAGTGCATTAAAAGGACGTCGATCGTAGCATAGACCTTTTTGTCTTCGTGCGAATCTAAAAGTCCCTAGTGACTTCTGCATGACAATCAGATGGAACGCAGCACATTTGTGCAAAGGGAATCTGCATTAGATTAATGTCTAGATCATTTTCTGCGATACACTGCATGTTTTGGCATCTGCCAAACCGGATTCATGACCCAGAGACAAACTCTCCTCTTATCGTGCGAAAGAGACATTGTAGACGCCTTTATTACACGTTCTATAAAAAAGACCTCTCATGTCACTTGCTGCCAGTTACTTGTATTAGAACTGTGTAAGATTATGTGTGCATCCTTTTATCTCGGCTAATTGGATAAATATATCTGAGGAGAGGACTTGACTCCTCATTCCACGATTCATTTCGCATTTAGCAGGATCTAGGCAAACAGTGAGTGTAATATATAATTTTTCACTCGTTATCTCTAAATTGTGTTGATCCAAGCAGTAGCCACTTCATAAGCTCATCGGAATTGAGGTGCATACAAACCATGTATAAATTGCAGTAGCCTTAATTCTTAGGAAATATCATAAACAATTTGACTAAATGCTTTTAGTATTGTGAGCATGATAAGAAGGTGGACTATATCCACATTAGCATGTCTCCTAATGGGGCTTTCACATAACACTCCGGGGCCCGTACGGCGAGTAAAAACAGACATTTTGGGATTTTTCGGCCGGTGTCCGGCCGGTTGCCGTAAAGTTCCTACGGGCGCCGGGACAGTTTTTGAAGCCGCACGGGCGCCGTGGTGCTGAGTTGGCTGCTCCCAATTCTCCCGGCGTCTTTATCTGACCGTTAGGCCGTACAAAGCCCGTAAAGGGCCCGTAGGGCACCTTACGGGTCCCGTGCGGGCTCCGGACTGTGCCCGGACGGGCCCCTCACGATTTTGGGGGTCAATTCTCATGAAAAATATTTACGGGCGCCTTGCGGTGCTCAAGGGTCCCGTACGTGTACCCTACGGCGCCCTCACGGGCCCCTCAGGAGCCCCGGGTGATATGCACAACAATAGGCGTCTGCCGTCCGGGGGCCATTTAAAATGAATATTGCCCGTGCGGGTCCCTCACGGCGGCATCTCGAAATGTACAACGCAGTTTTAAATACAGGAGATGCGGATACCAGAGGACACCTACAGAGTGAGTCAGAAAAATGTCCCAGTTTTTAAAAGTTGTGAATATTTAATCATGAGTTTCATGACCTTGATAGAGTTATCCTCCCAGTACATTTAGGTACCATTTTCATTTGAATCTCTGCATGCATGACTGAACATCAGACAATCTTTACAAGACTGCCAGATCTCACTTGCGCCAAGTTGCTAGGTGAGGAATAAAATAATGTTTTGAACAAAGAAATCCATTTTTTTCAATTATCCAATTAGCCAGACAGACAAAAACACACAAACCCATGCCCACGCACACGCATACACACACACACCCACACACACACGCGCGCTCAAACGCACACACACACACACACACACACACGCACATACAACACACACGGTGACCATTGTTTCATAACTACCCCTTTCTGATTGAGCATTGATTTTTATCATGATCGCTGAATGTTTAAGTGGCATAACCCTAAAAGTCTTTCCCTTTTGTACACATTCACTACCATCATGTCATCATCATCATCATTGTCATCATCTTAATCTTCATCATCATCATCATCATCATCATCATGAAGCACAACATCCGCCAATACGCACCAAGAGGACAGCGGCCACTCAACTTTTCGTACGATAACAAGAATTCCCGACAAAAAGTAACAGTTTGGGTGGGCCTTGTCGGGAATGGAATGCTCATTTGTGTGCCTGTGCATGTGCGTGTGTTTGTGTGTGTGTGTATATGTGTGTATGGGGGTGGGTGTGTGTGCGTGTGCACGTGTCTGACTGCCTTTGTTCAATGCACTGTTTTATTCCTCACCCAGTAACTTGGCGCAAGTGAGATCTTGCAGTCTTGTAAAGATTGTTTGATATTCAATTTCAATTCAATTTCAATTTAGTATTTATTGTCCATTTCTGGATATTTGATTCAGTGATGCATGCAGAGATTCAAATGAAAATGGTACATAAATGTACTGGGAGGATAACTCTATCAAAATTTATCATGAAACCCATGATTAAATGTTCATACTTCAAACAATACAACTTTTAAAAAGTGGAACATTTTTTTTGACTCGCTCTGTAGTTCAGTGCACCGCACGGCACCCGGCCGTGCGCCTTGAGAACCCCGGCCGGGCCCCGGCAGGGCACCTTTCGGGAGCCATCGGTACACCTGCTCATCGGACGGAGCCCGTAAGGTTACCGGTCGGCACTCGGCCGGCACCCTGCCGGCACCCTTACGGGCGCCTTGCATTTCACTCGACCAATTTTCTCCGGGCACCTCCCGGGCGCCGCAGAATATGTGACCACACATGCCGTAGAAATGAAAATCGGACGGTTCCCGTACGGTCTCTAAATCCACGACAAGTTCGGGTAGGGAAAATCGTACGGGGCACGGTTTATATGTGACCTAGGCATAAGTCTGTACCTGGGCAAGGATAAGGCATTTTGGCTCTGGTAACGTATGGAACATCATCTTGTTCGAAGCGGTTCCCAACGAATCTCCTTTAGGATAGTGGACTTTGCATTTAATGACACTGAAAAGGTCTTTCCGTCGATGATTTGTTGTTGTTGTTTTTGTTGATCATCATGGCGATGATTCATGATCTCATGTCGTTAGAGAACAATTTCAACATTCGGGCAATGTTGGGCAATTTGCATAAATTGTAAAAGCTTTGGAGCTCAATGTTCCACGATGACGCATGATAGGTGTATTCTCATCTTCTAAAGGAAGTAGATTCACTTCTGATGTTTATTTTGTAATTTAATGTTATGTATAGGTACCAAAGGTCAATTAAAGATCGGAATAGTTGTTATGGAATATTGAAAAAATTATAATTGCCTTCAACTATAAGTTCACTTTACGTGATAATTGCATGGTAATCTCAGGTTAGTCACATGCAAAGTATCATCATATACATGATCTACCGGGCATTTACTTTGTTTTTCTCTTTTCCTCTATCGACCTCTATTCATTGATTTTAGTTTTGAAAGTATCTGCAGCTGAAATTTCTATTCTATACTGCATCATACTTACCTTTAAAATAATTAATACTAGGCCTTATTATACAATATGTAAAAGGGGACATAAGTTCGTATATTCATGGGGGAGGGGGACGGGCATGTGCCCCTGTTCCCCCATCCGGATCCGCCACTGTCGCAGTAGGTTTATATTCGCAGTAGGATATTAGATAAACCGTATTATTTACTGAAATACAATTACAAAAAAAATCAAACAGTTTGTAAATTAAAAGCTAGAGCATTTTTTCCACAAATTGTACTTTGTTATTTTACCTTTGTCTTTTTTATTGAAAGTTCAAATGGCTGAGATTACGTTGCAATCGAATAAGAAGCGTGAAATACTTTGATTCAGATGCTTTCGCTTGTCTTTAAGTTGTTCAATTACACAAAATTATGTGGTATCTATAACAATTTTTTTTTTTTTCTTGATGGCCATCGTGGTCACCTCCATTTGTACCAACGTTTTGACAAAACGAGCAGATTATGATAGATGATGGTACTAGATAACAAACGTATATTACTTGATATGGGTCACATACTGCGTGTTTGTTTTATATTTGTGTTGATTATTTACCTTACTTTTTAGTTCACTAAAGTCAACTTGTTTAATATTCACTATTCAGGTTCCATGGCAACGTCCATTTTGTAAAAGACCGTGGATTTCATTTCAATTACAATTATAATCAAACGGTCAGCTAAAATTATTAGCTGATTACCATTTGTTTCATGTTGTTCGAAAACAAATATAGTATTTTCTACAATGAAACTATTTTTTCATATGTTACCATGGTAGTGGCCTAGCATTCACGTCCATCGCCTACTGTATGGCAAACAGACAGACTACGATAGCTGAGGATCCTGGCGAACAGAAAATCATCATGTAGAATTATGAAAACATTTATTTAACAATATATTTATTAGTTTAGACTGAAGATAACGGACCCGTGTAGAAAAAAAACATGACCTAACAGGAACTAAGAGATCTTTCAGCCCTCTCTAAGGTTTGGGATATTTAACCGAGAATTCCATTTATCTATTGATTTAGGGGGATAAAAACTTGTTGAACAATTAAATTATGAATATGCCGACGCGACAGATCCTTGTGACTTTATTATATTTTCAATCATTTCCTCTTGAGCTGTTAGGTTTGCCTCTGATTATTTAGAGATATTATTTGTCCAGTTTTGGGGAATAGCCGTATTCACAGAATAAAATTCTACATAATTGTATTCAAACTTACACTGTCGCTCATAAAGTTGGAATATTTTTTGTATCCCAATTTATGGAATTATTTTGACAATGATTTATTCCTAATAGATCTAGGTAATAGTTTACATTGTCAAATTTTATTGAATAATAATTTGCTAGTGTTTGTTTTGCGTGACTGCTAAGTCATGTATATGCTAATATGCGTATCAACAAGGGGACCTATGCCCTTAAGTAATAAATTACAGTAATGAGGATTAATGCCCCACAAAAGGGCACTAATATAGCACATCGACACGGTTTTGATCGTGGGGCCTCACAGTTACGAGGCCATTGCTTGGCCACTGAACCATGACTGTACGCAGCGGGGGCTAGGGTAGGGGGCAGTTCCCACACAAAAAATGAGAAAGAAAATGGAATAAATTATCAATAATTCATTGCATTTTACCCCGGTCCCAAACATAAACAAGATCCTCTGTATGGCCATTCATAATGGCTCAAGGCATGGGCACACAGAAGATTTGTTTATACCATGGTAACATATGAAAAAATACTTTTTATTGTAGAAAATACTATATTTGTTTTCGAACAACATGAAACAAATGGTAATCAGCTAATAATTTTAGCTGACCGTTTGATTATAATATTTAATTGAAATCCACGGTCTTTTAAAAATGGACGTTGCCATAGAACCTGAATCATATTGCTCCGGTTGTCTCATTTTCGCTCGCTGGACGTATATAGCAGACGGCAATCGGCGGATTAGACGACACTTGGTAGTGAATTTGTATGTGAGATTGCTTTGCTAATTATAAAATACAAGAACCTTTTTCATATCTTTAAACTATCATTGATATTTGATAATTAAACAGTTAGTAAAATAAACCTACCAAACTACATATACAATTAAATACTTGACTGAAAGTAGGGGAGTTTGATGTAATGCACAATTGCACCCCTCTGTAAATAATCGAATAGTCCATGGCGTTCATGAATATTCATGTTTTTGCCTACCTCGGCAAAATGCTTGCCTATACTAAATGGAAAAATTACGGTGTGAGGTTGGCTGAAATGGACATAAATGAACAAATCAGAACTGATCTATGATAATTCATGCTTGTTATCCTTCGTGTGCTTGACCTAAAACCTTACAATCGCTTGGCAAATTGAGTCCAAAGTTCGACTTGTTGCAAATGTGTTATATAGGCAATGGCGAGCTTGCGACCTATTTTGATCAAATTACGGTGGGCGAACTTTCAAAAGTCAATTGGACATGAGGGTTCCAATGAAAGAGCTAGTGATAACGTACGTCGGGGTGGATGTGCTTTTCGTTTAAACAAAGAATGAATTTTTAACGATTTGGTATATTCCTGAAACCAAAGGCACCGGCTTAGTAAATGGGCGAGTGGGACCGGGCTTTGTCAAAGTGCACATCATGTGTAATATGTATATATGTTTATGATATTATTACTCAAAACTGAATGAAGCTGCCATCATGGACGCACATCAAAACCTGACGGAAGAGCAAAATGCGACTGTTGAAGCCTATTGCCATTGGGTCGATGAATTTCTGGTAAAATTCAAAGAAAGTCGAAATTTAGAGGATGTAACCTTCATCGATGATGGGAACATACTCGACATGATCCAATATATGATAACTGGGGACGTCAAATCTGCCATTGTCAACTATTTGGTCTCTTGTGATGAAATCTTTGAGATATTTACGCTAGTATGGAAGAGCCGTGTAAACGGAAACATCTCCAATTTCCTCAACTCAGAGGAGTTGTTGGAATTCTCGGGTAGTATTGGCAATCTAACGGATTGTTCAGATGAGTTCGGCTATGCCTTTGGCGAGAAGGGTCTTCTAACTTTGATCTTTCAAGATCTGAAGACGGGAACTCTCGGCGACAGGCACACCAGTTACGCACTGACGATCATCTACAACTGCTGTTGGAGAATTCCCGAGAACAGAGTCATATGTCGAGAGTTTGTTGATACCCTCCAGGAGTATTCACAATCGAAGGACCCTGAGATCCAGGCCGATGCCTTCTTAGCGCTTTCCTACATCGTCGACAAATCAGAAATTCATAAGATATCCCTCAATGAACCGTGTCTGAAGTTCCTCCTGCTGGCTCTTAAGTCGGCCATGAGTAAACCTGATGGACGGTCTGAGGTCTACGGCTACTCGACATTCGAGGTCCTTCAAGGACTCAACCAGCTGGCCTTCAACGACTGCAACAAGCTTCTCATCGTAAAACTTGGTGGGATAGACGTCCTGGAGCGAATCCTGATTGAAGAAGGATCGAAAAACGAGGAAAAGCTTTGGGCTGCCCGAGGAATATGGCAACTTGCTTTCAAAGAAGAGAACAAAGTCAAGATACATCAGCGTTCAAAACTCCTCAACAGTAAGTGGATGCTTATAATCTTCACAAATATATGACATATGATATGGAAACAGTTGCTCCCTAATCTATATATTACAATAACCGAATTCTTTACTTCAGCCCTAGACTGAACACTAAACCTCGCCCTTAACGAAAACCTAGCTGCACTTACACTGCAACCAAATAACGTCGATTTTTTTTCTCTCTTCACATTTGGGTGTTTCGCCAGTTTTTGCAAAAACTACCGGCATCAATTTTAATGGCAATCAGTCTATCAAAATAATTAGCGTGCGTGGCCTTAAAGCCACACTGTCCTACTTGTATCTACTTGCTCCCTCTATGGAGAAAACAATGTTTAATCGGTCTCCATTGGTCCCCCATGATCCTCTATTTCTTATGTTAATTGAGAGCTGAGTTGATGAGATAACCACCTGTCCAGTGACCTTGCAGGGAAGTCTAATCCCTCCTATAAACTAGTGCAGATATGCTTTAAAACATATTTTTACGATACAACTAACAATCCAAGATATAAATGGATTTCATCGTTTACTCGATATCCCCAATCTCCCACAACACACAAACACACTCTCATCTTTATTTCTCTTTCTTACTTTTCGTGTTATGCTTCTGTTTTTCATAGCTTTTCGTCATTTTGTTTGCGGTCTCTGTATTGTATAAAAAGAGGACTTGGCACCATATCAACCGCATGTCTACATCGACGAGTAATCTCAAGAACAGTGGTTATGTCTACACGACAATAAATGGTTCATACATTCTTAAAGATAAAGACCAGTTTTGGTCATGCGATTGCATTGTGAAAGAAACGTTGTGAAATCGATCAGAAAAGGTTGATCATCTAGCATAGATGTACTGTAAGGTTCGGGAATCATCAAAATGATAAGAAATTTGGCCCAGTCTTCATAAAGTTACAAGCACTATACACAGAAAGATGTATATGGGACTACGCACACGTGCGCGACACGTGCGTTTTTTTTTTATCTCGCACAGCCCAATAGATAAACTAATCACCAAATATATCAAATAGTAGGCGGTTTTCTGGCAAAATTTGTATCATCATGTATTATTCAAAACATATTCTTTCACATGATTGGTAATAAGAGCTTCCATTTCATTTTTTGAAATTGGGGCGTTTCCAATACTGGTCTTTACCTTTAATGTCACCTATGAAAATATTTGATTAGTTTGTTTCCTACATTGTTATCGATAGCACTAAAGAAGATTAGGGAAACGACTGAGAATTATGATGTCAAGGACGCCTGCTCGGGTGCACTCTTCGTCATCAATGACGTGATCGACATCGAGGAAGAGTTCAAAGGTCACAACCTTACGCGAGGAGATCCTGGTCCAAGTTCGGCGAAGAGGGAGGTATCGTCTCGTAATGTCGAAGGTCATATTATGATTAGCTACCAGCATGCGAGCCAGGAGCGAATGCTGCAAGTCAAGCGCTATCTGGAAGAACTGGGATACAACGTATGGATGGATGTGGACAAAATGAGTAGGAATGATCATGCTCTTCCTCCTTTGATCATCATCCATTCTTCTCTTTCCACCGCTGTTTGCTTATTTCATTCATTTATTCTTTTTTCCACCGTTGTTTCTTTCTCCTGATTTAACCACCATTCCTTTCTTTCATTCATTCTCACTCTTTACAGAACCACTATTCCTTTCTTCATTCATTCTCGCTCTTTAACCACTCTTCCTTCGTTCACTCATTCTACTGCTTTCACATCTATTTATTTTCTTTTTCTGAATTCAATGTTGATGTAGCGTGGGTCTTATATTGATTTTTATTGCAGAGGGCGCTACACTAAATATATTGTGTGAGATAATGAAAAACTGAGTGTCATATTTGAAAGAATATACAATTTAAATGACAAAATCATCTTTGTTTGACAAAAATCGGCTTAGAGACGGCTGAAATATCCAAAATATAACCATTTCTAATATTTGTGGTGCCCCAAAATTATTCTGTAATTTTGAACTAGCCTTTGAAAAACAAAATAGCACCTTATTATTACTTAATTGATTAATTAAAGGTCAACGTATTTTTTTTCAAATGGAGCTGAATTGGTATGACCGTTTCCAATCTAAATTCACACATTTGGGGGTCTAAAATTACCTTCATAGCAATTTTAGGTTCTAAAAGGCCACTAGAAATGTCATAAATAAGAATAAGAGCAATAATTATTCACTTTGAAGGCATTTGCGGTCTTAAAGATACAATGTCCCTTTTGCAGCCAACACTAAATCATGCAGGAATTATGAATATGTGATGTATGTCCTTTCTGTGAAATTAAAACGTTAGCAGTGTCCTAATATTCAAATTATGCAAGGAAACCCGTTTACTTGCCAGACTTCACTGTCAGACACTATTGAGTGACTGACTGGCTTTTCTTCTTCTTTGGTAATAACATACATAAAATGAGCTGTAAAGGGTACATGAGCATTTGTCTACATCAATAATCCACCCCTTGTAATGGCCAAAATTAAACTGATTGAATCTTTGCGCAGCACAAAACGTACGACCATTCGGTACAATGGTCTGAAAATCAGACTTACTGACTTGGTAGTACTTAAGTCGATTCGACAACTAATAGTCTTGTAGATTAATACATTAGATCATAAGTTATTTCGTGGGGTGAGGTTTCCTTTACAGAAACAACAAGTCTGTCCTTATCTCTTCATATTGTGCATCTATTTCACTTTCATGTCTTTGGTTTTTAATAACAGAAGGTGATATACTGGATTCCATGGCCAAGGCAGTCCAGAGAGCTTCGGTCGTCCTTGTTGGCATGAGTCGTAAATTCAATGAGAGTTATCACTGTCGCACAGGTAAGGTAGCGGCGGGGCCAGCCATGGAGGGGCACTCGTGTTAAATATAAAGGGACAGAAGGGGGCACCGATCTAACTTGGACGATAACATTGAGAAGGGATAGGTCATTGCATGTGGAAGGAAGTGTGGGTAGTCCATATTATCATCTCCTCATGTTACCACCTAGGGGTCTCCTTTTCCTTTTTCTTTCTCTCTCTTTCTTTTTTTATTTTTGCCATTCGGAAAGGAATGCTCTCTTTTCTTCTGTTGTTACTTGTCAAAATTATTAACCCCCCCCCCCTTCCCTCCGACTAGATAACAGTCATTGTTCTAGATTCATTTTAATTCAAATTGTATTGATTAAAATCTAAACAAATAGGATCCTTCTCAATTGTGTATAACATTGGATACAGAAATTCGGAATTATAGTCTAACATACAATGTAGTTCACTTAGTGTAAGATGTCCGATGACAATAACCAGGAATGACAGCAAGTAACGTACTTCTGTATGTCTCTTCTGGAATATAATACATGGATGAAAATAAATTAAATTACTCGTAATACTTTTTACATTTTGTTACCTTGTTTTTTCTTTCTTTTTTCATTTCAAATAAAAAGGAAAACAAAAGAAATAAAAATAAATACAACATGATAGTAAAACAATGTATACATAAATTATATTGAATGTTTACCAACCCCTCCCCACGAGATGACCGCGACAATACGACCCTATTCCAAATCCAACTTCGTGGGAGACAGTAAGCATTGGATGACAATAAATAATGCTTTTCACAGTACTTAATTTAAGCGAGATTAATTAATCTAGACGATTGATTCAGGATGGGGTCTTCGGCGAGGGAGGGGGGAGTGGTGGGGCTTCTCGAATTCTTTTTCCACGTTCGCTTCACTCAAAGTCATTTTTAATAAAGATTTTTTTTTCTTTTGTTTGATGTTATACGTGTATCTATTAGAAGCGACATACGCCTACACCCTAAAGAAAGACATAATTCCTCTGATGCTTCAGGATCAATTCACCCCAGAGGACTGGCTCGGTGCCCTCATGGGAATGAAGAAGTATTACAGTATGTTTTCAGACGATCTCATGAAACAGTACCTACCAAATCTAGTCCGAGAGCTAGGCGATAGAGGCAAACGTGAGAAACTAAATCTGGTCGTGCCGTTGCTTGATCAGGTCACAGGTAAGCCTTCTTTTGGAACTCTTCTGTATGCGTCGTACCCGCAGTGTGTTTTTCCATACAGTTTCTGTAAACAAAATGCACTAGAAAATGAACATGTACATCCGATATACAAATATATTTCTTTCTTTGCAGAAAGAGAATGGTCTAAGAATATTCTAATTGATCGACGAAACATTTGATTTTCGTCCCCCATCTATAATAAAAACTTGTCTAAATCACATGAGTGAAAGGGATTCCGCATGAGTTCCTCTGGTATACCCTAACCTATAGAATTATATAACTCTTCACGACTGTATCTTACTCCTATCATGCATGTAGGTGCAAGCAATCCAACAGCCCATGCTCAAAGGCAACGGGATGGAACAGCGGAAGATGACGTAGACTGCAGTGCAGGAATCAAAGATGACAAACCAACAGGCAATGAAGACGAGGGGAATTCCCAATCGCAGAAAGTGGTAGATCTGGTCACGTGGGATGAAGAAGAAGCGGGAGAATGGCTGAGATCGCAAGGCGTTGATACGAGCAAGGATAGTTTCAAGAGTGTGGATGGCACCCGCTTGAAGCAGATCAAGCAGCTGCTAAATATGGCTCCAGAATTTTGCCTGACGTCTCTGAAAGACGAATTTGGTCTTAGCTTGCGGGACGTCCTCTCGCTAGTAGATGCGTTGAAGAAGCTCTCAATTTGAAGAATCTAAGCAAATAGGAGATATAAATGCTGAGAGGATTACAATAGGAGCGGCGCGAACACTGTCTTAACCATATAATATCGTCAATATAAAATATCGTCAATATTACAGGGAGCACACTTTGGATACTAGCAAATGACCGGTTTCCATGATTATAAATAGAAAAAAGGAGGAATTCAAGCCATCAATATCAACACGTATGTAAATGGTTTTTGAAAATCTAGATATCCCACGTAAAAAGTGAGAACGCGTCCTTTTATTTAATAAAATACCTTGATCTGAAAACTACTGGCATCGGCCGGGAATCGAACTCTATCGCTTGCGTAGCAGGCAGGTATTCCTCCACTGAACCACCGATGTTTACGTTGGATAGTTTTATTTCTGTCAATTCATTTTGTTACCTCTTTAAATGCTGGAAACACTTATTATCGTGTGTAACTTACCTTTTCACAGAGAATACGGAGGCAGGAAGATGGAGGTTTACCTTCTATGCCAACGAATAAAACAGAATGCTTTAAACATAGCCCCCTAGTGTCTTCATTAATAGCATGGAATCAATTTGACAGATCATTGAAGAAAAACAAGGCCCCCTCTGTGAACACTTTTACATACATGTTCAAACAATCTTGTAATGTCCGTTCCCAATAAAAGAGAATGCGGAGGGGTTTCTTTTCCGTTTCGCCGTGATTGATTTTAAATTCTTAATTCTCATTGTATTCCAACGTATTTATCATTGGTTGATGATGCGTTTACAATAAAATACAGCTGTATGTCCAGTACTTATATCCATCCTCGTAGTTGATGGACCTTGCTTCATAGTTCTCATAATTAGCTGGATGGCATGAAACTTTTCAAATTGAATGAATGACATCATTCACTATCAGCATGAAAGATATTGGTATGTTAAATTGTTCACTATAGTTTGTATATTAAAATGCTATATTAATTCCAATCAACGTTTATTACTATTACATGTACTTTGTAGATATGCTTTGTAAATATGTATATTGCGATTATGATATCTGGAGTTTGGACTATTTTGAGCCAAAATTGTCTTTCTCCTGTCTTATAAAATAATGATTATAGTTCAATCACTTGATAACTAATTACCGTCTTTATATGTAATACGATAGTATCATTAAGAGGACATTTAATAATTTGCCTCACGGAAGACCACCCGTATAGGTGAACATAAGCTACCCTGTACAAATATCAGAAATATATGAATAAATAAGAAAATACTTTCAACTAATGTAAAATTAGTGGTTTAGATTTGCTAATACAGTGGGAATTGTGTAAAATAACAAAATAGAGAATAAAGTGTGAAATATTCTATTGATTGTAACAGAAAGAAGGAATGTTATATACAATATCTTGAATCAATATATACAAATATGTGTCAAGATTATAAATACAATGCATGTTATATATTAAGTGTAAGATTTTAAAAGAATAGTATGGAATGAGATACATTTATCGGCTGAGCCAGTAAAATGTCTGGGGATATATCTAAGTAAAAATAAATAATAAAGTTGTGGCTTAAAATTGGGATAGGAAAGTTATCTTAGATATGTGGGGAAAGTGTAATTCATTACGGTGAAAATCAAAATATGTAATTTTTAAATATCTATTAATTAATTTAGCTTTTCATGTTTTACATACACAAAAGAGAAAATGTAATTTTTCATACATATTCCAAATTTATGCAAAAGAAATATTGTGGAGGGCAGAGGTTAAAATTATTGGCCTAACTCTGGAAAAAAGGAAGTTATGTTACGTATAATTGAGTTTGTGATATAAGTATAGTTCATCTGTTTTTGTCTTTGTTATTATTATAATTGATTTACTTTGTACCTTGGTCATAATTGAGATATGTAAATATGCACTTTATTACAAATATTGACAATGAAATATTATGGAATAATAGTAAACTACTCTTGATAACCATGTATTGCAATTTAAGTTATGGGAAAAAATTGGGATTTTTAAAGTAAAACATATTTTTGATCAAGGACATTGGAACGATGTGGATTTCATGTGTCCAAAATATAAGTTCCCAAAACTGTTTTGTTTTCTTCAACTTTTCAAAGGTGAAGAAAGCCTTTCCAAAAGTGTGGAATGATTACCTTCGTATTGGTTTGTTACAATTACGTCACTCTAAATGCATACAAATATCAACGGGTGATGATATTGATATTTTAAAGATCTACTAATTCTTTGTGCAGAAAAAAGAGGAAAAGTTTTTTGTTTAGCAATGCCCTTCGATTTTAATTAGAATCTAGTATTGATTTCTTAAGTTTAATGCTAAACGTGATAACAGAATCAAACAATTTAATTTAAACTTTTGCATATGTTTTTACCGTCAAAATGTAATTGATATAAATGGAAATTTAACAATTATTACGTTTGTGAAGATTGTAATACCATTGACACATTACTGCATATGGTTCTAGGGTGAAATTCCAAATACGTAGTTTTTAAAAATCTATTAATTAATTTAGCTACATATGTTTTATGTACACAAAAGAAAAAATGTAATTTTACAAACAAAGGAATTACTACGGGAGGACAGATGTTGAAAAGAATCACCTCTTGAAAAAATATTAATTTGGCCTGTGTTAGAAATGTATAATTAATTTTGTGATGTAAGTATTTGTGAGTATTCTTTGTAATCATTATAATTGAGAGTTTTTAATGTAAATATTATTCAATTAATAATTGATGGGGAAAAAAAAAACATTACGGTAAAATTGTGATATTCAATTTTTTAGTTGTGTCACAAATTACCTATGTGGCGACTGCTATTCTAACACCAAAATATAATGTTTTTAGAAAATACAGAAAGGGGTGAGGCAAAGGTGTCCTCTATCTGTTTTTAATTCATAATTACAGTAGAAGTACTAACTACGAGAATGAAACAAACCAAAAATATATACGGTATACAAATTCCAAGTCAATGGAATACAGACGGTAAAAAAAGAAATAATACATTATACGTATGATACTATACTATTTGTTGATTTTTTTAAATTTCACAGTGAAAATCTAAATATATAATTTTTGTTTCATCTATTAATTAATTTAGCTTCTTATGTTTTACATACACAAAAGAGAAAATGTAATTTTGCAAACATATATCGAATTTATTAAAAGGAAATATTAAGGAGGGCAAATGTTGAAAAGTATTATTTTTGGAAATAAAATGTTGATTATGTTAAAAAAATGTATAATTAATTTTGTGATATGAGTATAATTAATGTGTTTTTGTAAACATTATAAGCGAGTGTTTTTATGTAAATATTATTTAATTAATAAATAATGGGGGAAAAATTACGGTAAAACTTTGATATTAAAGCTTTTAGTTGTGTCACAAATTACATGTGTGGTGACTGCTATTCAAATACCACATAATGTTGGTTGTAAAAACATAAGATGATGTTTACATCTTTTTTAATGGGGGTCTAAGAAATAGAAAATAAAAAGAAATGTATATTTGAATACATTTCTGAAGAGGGTTTAGGAATGGTTTGTTTACAGGCAAAGGTCGATTCTGTGCGACTTTCTTGGATAAGAAGTTATTCTGACGATGAGAAAGCTACATGGAAAATTGTATTTTCCTATTGGTTAAATAGGGTAAAGTGGAATTCCATTGGTGTTTCAGTTTAATTGTAATAGCAGAGAGATAGGGAAACTATGTTAAATGTCTAGGATACCCCAAGTTTACTTCGATTTACTTTGTACCTTGGTCATACTTGAGATATGTAAATAAACACTTGGTTACAAATATGAATAATTAAAAAATATTATAGAATATAAGTTTTAAAAAAAATGATACCCAGGTATTGCATTTTACGTATGGGAACAAAGATTGGGATTGTTAAAGTAAAACATATTTTTTGTCAAGGACATTGGAACGATCCGGATTTCATGTGTCAAAAATACAAGTTTCCAAAACTTTTGTTTATTTTTAACTTTTAAACGATGCAGAAAAGCCTTTCCAAAATTGTGGGTTGACGTTATGGTTTGTATCAAACACATTACTCTAATTTTCAACAAACATCAACTGGTGATGATATTACTATTGTAAATATGAAGGCTAAACAGTTCTCTTTATTCTTTGTGCAGAAAAAAACAAGAAGAGTCTTCTGACAACAATCTTTGACACAAACGATTGGCACTCCCCTCCCATTTTAATTGGAATCCAGTATCTATGTGACACGTTGGATATATAATTTTTTTAGTAATTGAATATGATATAGGCAAGTTAGATAATAACTTGGTAAATAATTTGACTAATTTTGCTGAAGATGTTATTTAACTGATTTGAAGTATGAATTGATGAAACATTTGAATTGTAAAACAAAGGCAAAGGTTAATGAAAAACATTTGATAAATCTGCTAAAATAAGGTTTTAATTTCATATGTATATCTATTATTATGAACGTTGCAGATATGTGAAATAGAGTTCCCTGAACAAATCAACTAATATAAAGACACAGTGGAAGGTGAGGCAAGATGTTTATACAAACTCTGTTAAACGTCAGTAAATAAGAAGAAATCACTAAATCGTTTTTCAGACAATTTGGTCTTGTCTCATACCCAGCTCTGTAAAAAATGTTGGGTAAAAAGAAGCAGCTCAATATGAGAGTAATTGTCTTGTGACTGGGGAGGGGGCAATTTATTGCTCAACTTTAGTACTGATTTGCCAAATAAACGACCCGCACTTACAAACTAGACTAAATATCATTTATTTCTTTTTGTTAACCTGCACTTTCCCAATTTGACAAGATAATGCAATTCTTCTGGATGTTTCAAAGATAAATAGAACAATATCCTGAATGACCATTAAACAAAATCAACATAATATCAAGCAATTGTTGTTGTTTTTCTTCCTGTTGTAGTTGTTATATGATGTACAATGAGAATAAAGAAAATAATGTTCAATGATTGTACAATGCGATTTGGAGCTTTTGCAAATACATGTAGGTCAAAATTCAAATGTGTCAACCATGGTCTGACGATCATTGGCGTACTGGTGGGGGGTTTGGGGGGGGGGGGGAGGGCTAGCGCCCCCAAATAAAATTGAACCATGACCAAGGAAAGAAAGGAAAGAGCAGAGAAGAAAGAAAGAGAAAATAGAAAAAGAGGAAGGAGAGGAAAGAAAGGAAAAGAAAGACAAGAAAGAAAAGGAGAAAAGGAAAAAAAACGAGAAAAAGGATACAAAAGAAACGGGGATGAAAGAGAGGAGAGAAAGAGGGTGGTAAGAGCCTAAGAGACGAGGGATGGGAGTAAGACAGCAATGGGGATGTTGGGTGGAGTCGCCACGTCGAGGGAGCAAGAAAGATACGCATAAATAAATATGTTGCTGTGTCGGGTCCGCTGTGTCAGTTTTCTTGCTCGATCCTCGTGTACTATAACAATGCAAAAGTTTGAAGTCGGTGAGATGTTTAATGTCGGTCGGCCGGCAATTTTTGTTCTCCCTACGAACTGTGACTTTTTATCAGACAAAGAAACATTTTTGAAAATTCAGATAATGATTAAGAGTCGGTACAACGAATCATCTTCTTTCTCTGATAATTTAATGAAACGTCAAAGCTTTCACGCTTGGCGTGGGAGGGCGAAAACTGATTTCAGACAAGGATTAAGTGTCGAAAACAATACAACGAATCGTCTTCTTTCTCTAATAATTTGATGAAACGTCAAAGCTTCTGCGCTTTGCACTGGAGGGGGGAACTGAATTCAGACAAGGATTCAGTGTCGAAAACAGTACAACAAATCGTCTCCTTTCTCTAATAATTTAATGAAATGTCAAAGCTTCCGCTTTGCGCGGGAAGGAGGAAACTGAATTCGGACAAGGGTTGTGAGTCGAAAACAGTACAACGAATCGTCTTCTTTCTCTGATAATTTAATTAAACGTCAAAGCTTTCACGCTTGGCGCGGGAGGGCGGAAACTGATTTCAGACAAGGATTAAATGTCGAAAACAATACAACAAATCGTCTTCTTTTTCTAATGATTAAATGAAACGTCAAAGCTTCCGCGCTTCGCGCGGGAGGGGAAACTGAAATCAGACAAAGATTAAGAGTAGAATTCAGTTAAACGGATCGTCATCTTTCTCTAATAATTTAATGAAATGTCAAAGCTTCCGCGCTTTGTGCGGGAGGGAGGAAACTGAATTCGGACAAGGGTTGTGAGTCGAAAACAGTACAACAAAAATCGTCTTCTTTCTCTAATAATTTAATGAAACGTCATAGCTTCCGGCTTTGCGCGGGAGGGGCGAAACAAGAATTAAGAGTCGAGAACGGTACAACGGATCGTCTTCTTTCTCTAATAATTAAATGAAGTATCAAAGCTTCCACGCGCGGGAGGGGAAAAAATGAAAATAACTTTGTAGACATTGGGACATTGGCATTAATATATTTGTCGGTAATTGGGGGCTCGTTTTGTGGGTAATCGGTGGCCTCTTCACCCTCCCCCTCTCCCACTGAAAAAGATCTAGCGACGCCCCTCATAACAACACAGTTTACACACTCGAGATAATTTTTGCAAGTACAACTGGTGAAGTACCGGACCACCGTCTTTGTGCATTGTGCGGCAACGAAGCATATACAACGTCTCACGACGTCACAGATCACTTTTCTCTAACTTCTAACCTATCAAAAGGCCTCGTTTTTTTTTCCAGGAAGTGCCGGTGGACATTAATGCGCCAAATGTGGTTCTCAAATTGCAAAAGGTCCCTACTCTTGGAGGGGGTAGAAGAAAGCAAATTTTACGTCATATTACTCCAGGAAGTGCCTGAAAATGCGTCTAATGTGGTTCTAAAATTGCAAATGCTTCCTACTCTAGGAGGGGGTCAGAACCCCCTCCCAGACCCACCCCCGCTTGGTTGCTCCGCTCCCTCCCCACTAAAACCTCGCTCTGTCGCTTCATCGTTATACATAATATATTTCTCCCCATGCCATATTGTGCCCCCCCCCCCCCCCCCCGTAAGAAATTCCTGGATCCGCCACTGATGCCCATACCCCTTGAGCTTCGGGGGCTCCGCCCCTTGACCCCCGCCGGGGCTATGCCCCTAGACTTCACTTTGAAAAACGTTGAGTGGGGCCTGCATGTTAGAGTGGGGTGATGCGTTTTTTTTTGTCAGCCCTCCCAAACGTTTTTGCTCATTACGCCACTGCTGACGATTATTGTGGTCGAACTTTTGCAAAAATTTTTTTTCGTTGATAACAGTAAACAAAATTACAGTGTATTTGGATTGGCCGGGAATCGAACCCGGGTAGCCCTGCGTGGCAGGTAAGCATGCTACCACTGAACCACTGATGCTTGCGTTTTAATGAATTGGTATACAGAGACGAGCGGGATTGTCTAACGTCAATCAATTCTACAAAACAATTCATATATACTGACCTTAGCCTAACCGCATTGGGCATGTCCAAAATAAATGCCATCAGTAAACAATTGTATCACTATCGAGGCTTACTTGAAGATTCCATAATATACATTACTTTAGGTCACATATGTAATACTTTACATCAGGCTGGGGATCATAATATAGACAAATATGTTCACCGGATGACACACTTAGTTGGCCAAAATTCACCTTATGTTGAATCAAACAACAACAAGAACATAGGGATAGAGGCTACCAGGTGAAAACTTTTAAATTAAAATGCAAATTAAAAAATAGCATCCAATCGACCTGAAGCACTTAATGAATAAAGGCAAATGAAAAATTAAGTTTTTTTTCTCTCTGGACCCTATTTCACTTGTTTCGTATAAAGAATACTGGGAATCTCGCTCAACAAGTCTAGCTTTTCTGAGATTCCCTTTTTTCCCCTCTCAGTTAAATCAAGCAATATAAACTATTTTGTCTTATTCTCGAACTTAAATGTACTCGGTAAACTTATTTGGTTACGAACATACTTGTCAGTATTTCGTTACTTGTATAATTCATTTGTTCTATTATATACTGTATTGCAGTATGGTTTGTATATGTCATTTAATTTGTGGATATTTGAGTGGAAAATAAATCAAATCAAATAAAAATGAATGTTTTATTGCATGTACGGGATCAGAAATGTAGCTGTTTTTTATTTTGGGCTTGGTATTAAGACTTTAAAATGTATGAACAAATTATGTTTACAAATACTTCAGTCAAAACGATAAAAAGGAAAAAATACAATAAAAGCAAACTTAGATAAAGTATACTAATATAACGACATATTATAATATTGATTTCTTTAAGAGATAGTAACTACTATGGTTATAATTAGATCACAGAATACAGAATATAATAAATAAGCAGAGTGCAAAGAAAAAGATGGATAATGATATACATTTTCAAGAAAGAAATTAGAGGGTATTGCATTTTGAAAGGTTTAATTTGATAGTTTATTATTTGGTGAGAAACTGATAATAGGGAGGTAAGAATAAATGCCCAATCAATGTTTGATTTATTACATGGTGCATTAAAATGGGTGGTATGTATTAATCTATAATTTCCTTTTAAAGGATAATACAAACTTTGCTCTATAAATTGTCTATCAATATCAAACTTTTTCCATTAACTTCAGGACTCTACGTATTCTCTCTCTCTCTCTCCCTCTCTCTTCTTTAACTTTGATATTTCCCCTCTTGTCCTATATAGCTGTCTGCCCCATTCTAACTCCCTCTCTTTCTTCCCCTCTTATTCAGCCACCCTCTCATTCTCGCTTTGTCTTTTACTTCTTATAACTCCCTCTCTCTATCTTGTTTAGCTACCCCCTCCCTCTCTTTCTCTGTGCCATGTCTCCCCCATTCTAACCCTTTCTCCCTTTCCCCTCTAATTCAAATCTCTTTCCCTCTTCTGCACTCCATTCATTGCTCATTTACACAACCTTGATGAGTGTAATAAGCATAACTGATTTCCCTACTCAATATGTTCCCCTCTTCTACGATATAAAGATTCACCCCAACATCTTTCTCTCTCTTTTTTTTTTTTTTTTTACTACCTCTGACTTTCCTTTTTCTACATTCCCATCTCTCTCTCTCCCCTCTTTCTTTTGTATATCCCCACGTATCTTAAACTATTTCACATTGACTTATGTTGTTGTTAATCTTACTTTTGTAATATTTCATTTCATTTCATTTATTTCATTCTCCATAAAAAAAACATTAAAACATACAAACATGGTATACAGATAAAAGATCGATTACAAGAAAAATACAAAGGGAAGGAGCAACAAAAAATTTATGGGAATGTGGGGTTAACAAAAAGGGCAATTAGCCTTATGAGCGTCAACCCCTTAAAAAGTATACACTGTATTGTTGAAAAAAAGAAAAAGGGAAAAGGAAAGCAGAAAGAATCTAAAAACCAATACAAAAGAAGAAAACAAAAAAGGAAGAAGGGAGGGGAGGGGGAATACATTAAACAGTGCATTAAATGAAACGTAACATCATTTACTTTGAGATTGAATACAATAATAAAAGATCGGATTTATACAATCGTTTAAAATCTCTCTCCCCTCTACATGTGTACAACTTTTTCACATTGACTTATGTTGTTGTTAATCTTACTTTTGTAATATTTCATTTCATTTCATTTATTTCATTCTCCATAAAAAAACATTAAAACATACAAACATGGTATACAGATAAAAGATCGATTACAAGAAAAATACAAAGGGAAGGAGCAACAAAAACAATTATGGGAATGTGGGGTTAACAAAAAGGGCAATTAGCCTGCTGAGCGTCAACCCCTTGAAAAGTATACACTGTATTGTTGAAAAAAAGAAAAAAGGAAAAGGAAAGCAGAGAGAATCTAAAAACCAATACAAAAGAAGAAAACAAAAAAGGAAGAAGGGAGGGGAGGGGGAATACATTAAAAAGTGCATTAAATGAAACGTAACATCATTTACTTTGAGATTGAATACAATAATAAAAGATGGGATTTATACAATCGTTTAAAATCTCTCTCCCCTCTACATGTGTACAACTATTTTGTACGGTTAGTACATGTGTACTATCCAATATTTTGGATTAAAAGACAAGTGATTTAAAACATAAATACTGTACAATCAAACTAAGTGTAAAGCATGCACCTCGATAACCTCTCCATGACTTCATGACATTATAATTATTTTGTTTAAAGTGTCCCTTAACTCAAGAAAATCATCAGGTTGAAATTGAAATATTCCAACCCACTACAATTCTCAGCAGAAATTGAAAGTTAGTTTGTCACTCTAAAATTTCAGTTTCAGTTTCTTTTCAGTTTAATTTAATTTCCAACAGAACGATCGATACCGTCAAACAATTATGACAAGAAATCAATCACATATATCAATTTACATTAATATAATGCATTTTGCAATTCACTAATTTAATTACAAAAGAGAATGTATAAATTTTCCAAAATTTATGATGATGATTTTCTTTTAAATTAAAGTGTTGGCTGATTTGTCCTGAAGCTGCGCAGAAATTCAAATATCTATGCACCTTGCCAGAACTCCACATTCTTGTTATAACCTAATTTTTTTGTGAGATTTTTAAAGGGTGTGTATACAGACTATCGTTGTCTTATGTTTCTTCAAATTTTTGTGAAGAAGTTTTACATTCACTTATATGTACCTAAAAATCTACTGTGCACTATTTGTGTCTGTCAATGTGCAATGTTATTGTTAAATGAGAGAAATGATAGAAGCTTGTGTGAAGATAGTTATGTGATTTCATTTTTATTATTTGCATTTTTGCACAATTGTACCTCGAGTGTTTGATTCAAGTGGAATCGGCGCCTTTCAAATCTCCTATTATTATTATTATTATTATTATTACAAATAGTAGTACATGTAGTAGTAGTAGAAGTAGTAGTACTACAGTGTAGTATTTTGATATATGTTATTCACTAAAGATAATTGAAGAAAAGAAAAGAAATCGGGAAGAAACAGAGGGTAGGAATGTGAGTGAGTGTGTGAGAGAGAGAAAGAGAGAAGTAGAGTGGTGGCTTCACAGTTAGTGTGAAAGGGAGAGAGAGTGTTAGAATAAAGGGGGCAGACAAGAGAGGGAGGGGTGGCTAAACAAGAGAGGGAGAGGGAGTTATAGGGGGTAGCAATACAAAGAGAGAGGGAGTTATAGGGGGTAGCAATACAAAGAGAGAGGGAGTTATAGGGGGTAACATGACAAAGAGAGGGGGAGTTATAGGGGGTAACATGACAAAGAGAGAGGGAGTTATAGGGGGTAACATGACAAAGAGAGAGGGAGTTATAGGGGGTAACATGACAAAGAGAGAGGGAGTTATAGGGGGTAGCAATACAAAGAGAGAGGGAGTTATAGGGGGTAACATGACAAAGAGAGAGGGAGTTATAGGAGGTAACATGACAAAGAAAGAATGAGAAGGTGGCTGAATAAGAGGGGAAGAAGGGCAGGGAGTTCGAATGGGGGAGACAGCTACACAGTGCATCTTAGAAAAAAAGTCTCGTTACCATACAGATACCATTTGCCAAATGACTTTTTGGCACCCTTTCTTTAAATTGTTTTTAATCGCTCATGCGTGAAATACTCATCATATGAGTTGCATCAAATGAAAGGAGAGGATCTAAGCTTTACAAATATGTGTCATTTATTAATTCTAATAGTGATAAAGTTATGATAAAACATCGATCATTCTCGGTTTCGTTTTTTTCTGGGACGCACTGAAGAGGACAGAGGGGAAAATATCAAAGCTAAAGCAGAGAGAGAGAGAGAGAGAGAGTGAGCGTGTGGGGTCCTGAAGTTAGATAACAAAATGTGTGATATTAGCATACAATTAATAAAGCAAAACTTTGTGTTATCCTTCAAAGGGAAAAGAAAATGTACTAAATCAAACGTTGATTAGACACATTGTTAACAGTTTCTCAACGCCACATATACACGATCAAAAAATCAAACCTCACAAAATGCAATTTACTCTCCAATCTCTTTCTTAAAATGTATATTATTCGTCTTCTTTTACTTTGCACTCTGATGTATTCATTATATTCTTTATGCTGTGATCTGATTTGATATGATCATAACAGTTACCATCTTTTAAAAGGTAATACATGTACACAGTTTTGGTAATATTTCAACAGGATTGGATAATGAAAATTTAAATTTGCATTACCATTTTTAAACCAAGTGTTAGAAAATACAACTTTGAAAAAATGTGACTCTAAAACGCTAAGGATTTCGAAAAATTAAAATATCCAATTTATCGGTGCTCCCGATAAATTTCAAAAAGCACCTACGGCCATACAATGGTACAGGCACGTACGCAGGGGGGGGGGGTTAGGGGGTTAACCCCCTCCCCCTTTGAAAATTTGTATGTTTCTATTTTTAAGAAAACCCCCCCTTTTTTTTATTTTATTTTTATTTTTTTAAAAAGGTGACCTTACCCCCCCCCCCCAACGAAGAAAAATGTCAAATTTCGAGACCCCCCCCCAAAAAAAAGTGTCCTCTTACCCCGCCCCCGCCCCCCCCCCCCCCCCCCCCCCCCCGCTTATTCAACGGCTGGCTGAGTCGATGCGATTTTTTTGGGACCAAAAAAAACAACAAAAGTGTCCTCTTACCCCCCCCCCCCCCCCCCCCCCGCTTATTCAGCAGCTGGCTGAGTCGTTGCGAAATTTTCGGCCCGATTTCAAAATGTAAACCCCCCCCCCCCCCCCCACCTTGAAAAAATCCTGCGTACGCTACTGCAATGGTAGCTGCGACCATGACAATCTCGGACTATGCAGTTCTAATATATAATTTCTAAAAGGGACTAGAAAATCGGTAGATTTTAGTTAAGAAACATTGTTTTGAAGCTAAAGTGATATCAATCTTGAGAGGGAGCTATACAACCTAACGAGTTAATTATTCACAATGTCATCACTTTGGACTCGGTTTCAACCCCCCCCCCCCCCCCCTCTTTGACGATTCATTATTATCATAGGAAGAAGACGATTCGTTGCATTGTTCTATACTCTTAATCCTTGTCAGATACTCAGATTTGGTTTGGACCGGGGGGGGGGGGGGGTGCCGCTCAAGCCTCAAAACCCTACCCATTATCATTTGCCGCTGCTCCATTAAACGGGCCCTTCTTTTACTTTTGCAATGCATATTGGCACGAACTTAGATCAAGATCTATCGGCAGATGTTGTTTTTTTGTTTTTGGAAGTTTATTTTCGTCTTCATGTCAACAATGCAAGATAAAATTGTCGGTAAGATCGATCGAGATTCAATTGTATTGAAATTACCGACCAATTCTTCGCACACGTACGGTATCCTCGATCGCTCAGACCATTTTTTAACATGTAAACCTATGGGGTAACCATGGAGACTGAACTATTTTCCCGGTAACCATGGTTATTGGGATTTTAGAACTGTTTTAACCATGGTTACTGTGAATTTTCGGGAACAGTTAAAGTTTATGAATGCAATTTCGACCAATCAGATTGCTGGATTACTTAAGTGAGGTATATAAAACATTTTATTCTATATACAGTACGCAATATTTCTCGAGATTGGTGTAACAATGTGTTTTACATGGTCGCTCCAGTCAAGTGTTTCATTGATATAGACACCAAGGAACTTTGTACATGTCTTTCTCTTTTTGTAGAGATATCCAGTTTAATATTTAGAGCAAGATTGTCTTTAAATTTTTACCTCTTGAATGAATACACTTTGTTTTAAGCAAATTGAGAGAGAGAGAGAGAGCACATTACTTCTAAACCATAAAGTCAACTTGGCAGTTCCAAATTTAGTTTCTGTTCAAGAGACAGTGTTGATTTCACCCCGAGGACATCTACCCCCGAGGACAATTACCCCCGAGGACAACTACCCCCTGTTACACCCACAAATGTAATAACTCCCACAAATGTAATAACGCCCACAAATGTAATAACACTTTACCCACAAATGTAACAACACCCACAAATGTAATAACACTTTACCCACAAATGTAATAATTTCACCCACAAAATTAATGTAATAACCACTTTACCCACAAATGTAATAATTTTGAATCACCCACAAATGTAATAATGACTTTACCCACAAATGTAATAAATTTGAAGTGATATTTTGAATCACCCACAAATGTAATAATGACTTTACCCACAAATGTAATAAATTTGAAGGGATATTTTGTCGAATTTAAAACTAAAACCCTGTAATAAAGCATGGGTATAGCGCGCAGTCTTTGCTCCAGACTCGGTTATTTCAAAAAATTAAAAAAATCTTCAAAACTAAGACCCCACCATCTTCCAAACTAAGACCCGGTAATAAAGTTTTTCTTCCAGACCCGGTTATTTCAAAACTTTTTAAAAATCTTCAAAACTAAGACCCCATCATCTTATTCCATGGGAGAACATAACTATTGAGCGTAGTCTTTCCTCCAGACCCGGTTTTTCAAAAGTTAAAAAACAAACAATAAACAAAACAAAACAAAACAAAACAAAAAAAAAACCTTTTAAACTAAGACCCCTCCATCTTCCAAATTAAGACCCGGTAATAAAGCATGGAATTAGAACGTAGTCTTTACTTCAGACTCGGTTATTTAAAAAAAAAAAATCTTCAAACTAAGACCTCACCATCTCATTCCTGTGGAATAACATGGGTATAGAGCGTAGTCTTTCCTCCAGACCCGGTTATTTCAAAGGAAATAGAAATTTAAACAAATCTTCGAAACTAAGACCCACCATCTTATTCCTCTTTTTTTTCATTTAAAAATAAATTACATTATTAGCCTACATATGTGGATACAACACGTCACAAATAAATGATTAGTCGGCGGTCACACGAACTGATGAATCAGTCAAAATGGTCCATATATATAACACACAGAGGAGGGACCGATTCGATGGTTCGTTGACCGTCGACGATTTCTTAATCATGTAAATATTCTAACGCCCACAAATATCCTGAAATTCAATGTTCGTAGAAAAAAAAGTAATTGAATAAGTGACCTTAAATGTATTTAAATATTGACGCTGATTGTTTTATGCATGTGATTATGAAATATGTTCACGATATGTAACATATATTTATATATATATATGTACGCTATTAGTGACATTAAAATGTTGGATTGCGATGTTATATTTTCATGAGTGCGTGAATGAATTACCTTTCTTCATGTGATGAACGTATCAATTACTTATACTGAAGACTACCAATTGAATTCATGAGAACGAAATTTATTCAAAGGTAAATACAAACAAAACACATTTATATTACAGTTTTCCCTACTTCTGAAACACTCAAGCAGCTATATAAACAAGAACAAGTCTGAAATGATAATCGGTTAACAAGCAAATAACAACGCATACTTTCATATAACAAATCATAAATAGCTGTATAACGAGATCGCGCGAAACATATTTCGTCAGTTCGTGTGACCGCCGACCAATCATTTATTTATGACGTGTTGTATCCACATATGTAATAATGTAATTTATTTTTATAAATGAAAAAAAAAGAGGAATAAGATGGTGGGTCTTAGTTTCGAAGATTTGTTTAAATTTCTATTTCCTTTGAAATAACCGGGTCTGGAGGAAAGACTACGCTCTATACCCATGTTATTCCACAGGAATGAGATGGTGGGGTCTTAATTTGAAGATTTTTTTTTTTTTAAATAACCGAGTCTGAAGTAAAGGCTACGTTCTAATCCCATGCTTTATTACCGGGTCTTAATTTGGAAGATGGAGGAGTCTTAGTTTAAAAGGTTTTTTTGTTGTTTTGTTTTGTTTTGTTTTGTTTTTTGTTTGTTTTTTAACTTTTGAAAAACCGGGTCTGGAGGAAAGACTACGCTCAATACTAATGTTCTTCCACAGGAATAAGATGATGGGGTCTTAGTTTTGAAGATTTTTAAAAAGTTTTGAAATAACCGGGTCTGGAAGAAAAACTACGCTCTAAACCCATGCTTTATTACCGGGTCTTAGTTTTAAATTCGACAAAATATCCCTTCAAATTTATTACATTTGTGGGTAAAGTCATTATTACATTTGTGGGTGATTCAAAATATCACTTCAAATTTATTACATTTGTGGGTAAAGTGGTTATTACATTTGTGGGTGAAATTATTACATTTGTGGGTAAAGTGTTATTACATTTGTGGGTGTTGTTACATTTGTGGGTAAAGTGTTATTACATTTGTGGGCGTTATTACATTTGTGGGAGTTATTACATTTGTGGGTGTAACACCCCCCCCCCCCCCCATGGACAATCAGGATTCAATAGCAAAAGACGATCTGACACATTGAGAGATGGCTAAGAGCCCATAAGATCCCATGCATGACATTAACCCATATTCGTTCAAATACTGTAGCACGTTTAATCTTCCTCTTTACTACACATTTCCATTTAATTATAATTCATGCAACGCTAGAGCGGTTGCTGATTTCCACGAAGGGTGTAAGTTTTAGGTAATTGTCCAGCGCTTCTCAAAATGCATAAAAATACATTTCTCTGGAACAGCGTTATTTCAACTTTTTGTTAGTCACGGTACCCTCTTAATAAATGAAAAGTTTCTGCCAAATCCCAAAGTCTTCACAGACTATTTATTTTGCATGACTCTGGCACTCTTCAAATGCTATGTACACACGAATGGGCACATTTAAGGTTAACAAAGGAGAAGACATTTTCAAACTGGTAACAAAAATTAGTTTCTAATCGATTGAAACGATTCTTAGTACTGTATGCGGGCACCTTGCCGCCGAATGTACATGAATAAAAAGTGATATATTCGGTCATCACCTTGAAACACGAATATGAGGATATTCGGGCCTCTCGTTGCCCTTATTTATCATGTTTTTAAATGTAATGAGTGTGGTAACAATGCAATCTCGAAATAAAAGATATAATATATATTCGGGCGCCTTGATGTCAAAATCTTGTCAGCGAGCGAGGAAGAAATACATTTAATTATCATTAAAACTTATTTTCTCATGTAATTAAAAACTCTCACTGTTTCTGATATTTGTTTTTCACAAAATCAACGTTTTCCTAATGTAACTAACATTCTTTTGCGGCACCCGGTTGAAAAACGCTGCGCTGCATGGAGTTACAAAATCAAATGAGATGAATTACCAGAGAGCGAATATTTCTTTTCTTTTCACATGGCACCGTACATATAACTTGAAGGCAATTTCTATTTCAAAATAATTTACCGTACAAGAAAACATATCATACTTCAGCATGACAACATAAATATATAGATAACGTTAATTTTGGATCATGGATAAGATCCCATGCACAAAAAGACAAATACACGATCAGCTGATTATAAAAGTTACAGAGGATGCATAAATGAAATCTTACATCCTAATTTAATTGTTGTGCCAATGTTGGTGAGAGAATCTGTAATGCCTAGGTCAGATATAAACCGGGCCCCGTACGATTTTCCCTACCAGGCGGCTTGCCGTGGATTTAGAGGCCGTACGGGAACCTTCCGATTTTCATTTCTACGGCATGTGTGGTCACATATTCTGCGGCGCCCACGAGGTGACCGGTGAAAATTGGTCGAGTGAAATGCAAGGCGCCCGTAAGGGTGCCGGCAGGGTGACGGTCGGGTGCCGGCCGGTAAGCTTACAGGCTCCGTCCGATGAGCAGGGACACCCATGGCTCCCGGAAGGTCCCCTGCCGAGGCCCGGCCGGGTGCCGTGCGGTGCACTGAACTATGTCTACACTGACATCCGCACCTCCTGTATTTAAAGCTGCGTTGTACATTTTGAGATGCCGCCGTGAGGGGCCCGCACGGGCAATATTCATTTCAAATAGCCCCCGGACGGCAGACGCCCAGTGTTGTGCATATCACCCGGGGCTCTTGAGGGGCATGTGAGGGATCCGTAGGGTACACGTACGGTACCCTTGAGCACCGCAAGGCGCCCGTAAAGATTTTTCATGAGAATTGACCCCCAAAATCGTGAGGGCCCCTCCGCAGCCCGTAAGGTGCCCTACGGGCTCTTTACGGGCTTTCTACGACCTAACGGTCTGATAAAAACGCCGGGAGAATTGGGAGCGGCCAACTCAGCCCCACGGCGCCCGTACGACTTAACAAACTATCCCAGCGCCAGTAGGAACTTTACGGCAGCCGACAATTCCAAAAATGTTTGTTTTTACTCGCCGTACGGGCCCCGGAGTGTATGTGAAAGCCCCATACGCGTACTCATCTGCGCGCAATGTATTGTTAAATTTCCAAGAAATGTAATTTCTGTTTTTAGTCGGTGGCAAAACTACGGGGGAATTGGGCAACCACCAGCCCCCCCCCCCCCCCCCCCACATCGAATTGAATAATTTGAAAAGACTGAAATGAACCACATAAATATATAACTAGGAAAATGAAAGTTTATGAAATACTATGTAAATAGCAATTTGGAAAGAGGCTCGCATTATACGTCACAATATTACAAATTTCTCGGGGGTGATTGTCATTGGGGGGTAGTTGTCCTCGAGGGGTAGTTGTCCTCGGGGGTTAATTGTCCTCGGGGATAGTTGTCCTCGGTGGTAATTGTCCTCGGAGGGTAATTGTCCTCGGGGGTACTTGTCCTCAGGGGGGTAATTCTCCGGGGGGGGGGGGGTAACTTTCCGGGGGTAATTGTCCTTGGGGTAGTTTTCCGGGGGGGGGGGTAATTTCCCAGGGGGTAGTTGTCCTGATACGGTTTTTACACGACGCCCTAGGGTGTAACATTCGGCACTTAGTATTCTTCTTTATTCGTCTTTTCTTCCGTTTCTTTCTTACTCTGTGTATCTTTTGCCTTATTCTGGCTTTATCAGCAATTGTTAAAATACAGTTTGTAATGTCATTCACTGCGCTTTCGATACCTTGACTATTTGGATCATAAACCATGTCGTTTATTTCCTTTATTTTATCTAATACAAGGGGTATTCCCAGAGCTTTTTAAAAAGCTTCGTCGCTTATATGGGGCTCCCATATGTAGGCTTTCGGGTGTGGTTTTAACACCTGGTTTTCAACTCTACATGATTTAGTATTTGTATAGATAATTGATTTAAGAGTTGTCACAATGGGGCAATTATCTGAGAAAATATTCAGGTCTTTCACATAAAAGTAAAGAATATCATCTATAGCTTCTTTTTCAGCTAAAACGTAATCTATTACGCTCGGTATTTTGGCGTTTGACTCGTAGCATGTGAACTTTCCAGTCAGGTCACCCAACTTGCGTCCATTGACAATTCTTAGATCACATGCTTTACAAAATTGGATTACGTCTTTCCCTCTTTTGTTTACGGGCCTGGTGTCTAATTGGTTCCTCCTTGTCATAGACTCAGGACAACTCAATGAAGACTGTAAAGATAGTGTTTTACTGTCGTCCCTTGAGTCAAACTCATTTGCATCAGGTATGGTGTTGGTATGTGCATTTAAATCACCAATAATCATGCACTTTCCTTGATTTTATATTTTGCGATGTCTTTCATTATTGCATCGATTATATCTATGTTTGATGAAAAGGTAACATTTTCTGGGCTTATGTAGGCGAAACAAATATATAAATCTTCTGATGTACTAGATTTATTGTTATGTAGTTTTATCCAGCAATATTCGCTAGAGGTATTATTGATAATAGTGACGCGATGTTTAATAGCCTGTTTAACGTATAAGGCCAAGCCACCAGAGTCCGATTTTACATTTGTTATGCCTCTTTCTGCAAATATTTTTTTCGGCATATCCTTGTAACGACATATTTTCTTTCGGTCCAATTTTCGTTTCTGCCAAACAGATGATGTAAAAACATTCTAGAAATCTTGTTCGTCGAGTTTTGAAGAAGATTTTGTCCCATCCCATCTTTTGTAAATCCCATTTACATTCCAATAACAGATTTCTATGGTTTTTTGTCCAAACATATTTTGTTTTTGTATTTCTTCGCATTTCTTTTCACGTTATATGCAGAAGAGACCACCTCTGATAGTAATATTTGTTTTAATTGGACCGTGTGGCATATATGTCTCAAAGACCCTTTCACGTTTTGCAATACAATTAATACGTGATAGCTTTGTAAATAGTTATGCTATTGACCCATAAATCTATTTTGCCACGCAGGGATGCAGAACGTGACTAAGTTACGTAGTAGTGGTAAAGTAAAAACATTGTGAAGAACGCTGTATGAAATCACTGGAGAACGATTGATTACGAAAATTTAAACTGATGTAAAGTGTGAAGTTTGGGAATAATGAGGAAAAGGAAGTAAAAAGATTACGAACACAACCATGATAATTTTGGTGAAAACTTTTCAGCTTTTTTGTTTGTTAATATAACGATTTGACATGATACAGACGGATTTATAATCTCAACTTTCTTAAGCATATTTCAGCCATCACTCAAAAATAAAATGGGATTATCCGAAAAGATATCAACATCTTCGTATTCTTTATCATTCATGAACAGAAATAGAAACTGCCCATCCCCACACACACTCCCGCATACTGTCTGGGTTACGAGATTTATGACATCACCATCACGTGCCAAAGTGAAACCCGTCACAAACTTGGACTTGATCCCGTTCGGTTGGACTTGCTGACGATGCATGTTATTTCTTCCTCGTGGACTGCTATAAATTGGTCTACTTGGAACTGGGTACCGAATTTTGAGAACTTTTAAAGTTTACTCTTATATCAAGCAGGCTAATTGAGCACATTAGATGATTATAATGACGGCGAGTCTGGAGAGTAAAAACATGACTTGAATAGAATAACAAAACTGGAATCGTTTCAGGAGGCTAGTTTTTAAATAATAAGTCTGGTCATTTTCCCAGTGTTCATCAAGTTGACCGCAAGCACCGTCGTGTTTAAGCAGGGATCGATTCTTCTACACAGACTGCCATTTCGGACTATATCGTTGGACTTGTTAACCACTAGTTTATAGTTCATTTTTCCTCAAATATTATTACATCGAAACAACTCGTCGTTTAGATCATCTAAACTATAGGCGGTGAATGACGTCATTGATCCGCATTCAAAGGCCTACACAGAACGTGAGTAGTTCATTTACTGTTTCATATCAGAGAAAAATAATTATTTGTATTTAAGACTAGAAAGAAACTGTTACAGTAAAGAGTTGGCTTGTATTAACTGAAAGTTATGATGATGATAATTATTTACTTTTTTTATTGATTTATTCGTTAATTTATTTGTATATAAATATGACCAGCAGCACCGACTAAAGGGGTCATTTTACAACTATAATATATACAAATTGGTTTTAACAATAGTATTATAATGTACAACATAAATACAGTATACAAAAAAGAACATTGCATCAGTAGACAAATGTCCGTGATATCAAAGAAATATTGAAAGAAGGATAAAGGTACAGAGGGAGATAATTGAAGAGAGGGAGAGAGAGAAAGAGAAAGAGAGAGGGTGAGAGGGGGAGTAGAGGATAAACCGACAGAGTGAATTCAATGATTGATGTGTTTTTAATCTGTGTGAGAATAAGGGAAAGGAAAGGCAGAAGAAAGAAAGCCGAAAGTCAGAAAGAGAGACAGAAAGGAATGTTGAATAGACACTCATTTCCATAAATATGTGCAACTGAGTATTCGCAGGAATATCTTTACATGTATTACTTTTTCTTTCTTCTTTGGCATACAAAATAACTGCCAGAGTATGGTTAGACAATTGCGCACCTTTCCAAGGAGGGAAGGGGGCAGCAATAATAAAGGGGGGACGAGGCACTCACAAAGGGTCACCTTTGGGTTAGGACATACATCTCCAAACAGCACTGGGAACAACAGCTCCAATCCAAATCATCATCAGCTTTACTAATATCAAAAGAGGATTATTATCCGTCCCCAAATTGGTTCAACCCGTGCACAGAGTTGATATTTCAGGGAAATTTCAGATATGAAGAGTGCCAGTGTTTGAGTTATGAACATCAGTGATTTGCGCTGCTGTGCTGATGACACTGACAGTGTGTAAAAAAGGAGGAAGATATGCAAACATATCTGAATACTGTCAAAAGTGAAGAGTTTTGCCTTAATGATAAATTATTAGAAAGTCACGTCTACGATTTTGAGTATAAAGGCAGAGGAACCGCTCATACTCTGTGTGCAGTTTAGACGGCCATTTTATCGAGCCGGTCAATAATTGCAATAACCGAGCACAAATGAAACTGATAATTTCAGGTGTTTAGACAGAATATCCTTGTAGGAAGAGTTTTAAAAAAGAAGAAAAAGAGTTTGGGTAACGTTACAAGACACCATTGTCTCTTTAAATATTTGTTGGAAGGAAAAGTAGAAGATACAACACCATAAAGGAAGCCGAGAACACCTTGGAGAAAGACATAAGACCTAGCTCGAAATGGTAATGCAAGAGTTTACTAGAATGGCAGATAACAGATATGGTTGGAAAATGTTGTAGTCAATGTCTGATCTGGGGGAAGATACCATGAACAAATTTAGAAAGGAAAGACGAGGGGCCCCGATCAAAAGGAACCAGGCTAACATATGATAATTAAAAATGGGCACTTATCTAATTTGAAGAAGAAAAAAAAATGAAAAGGTCCTCTACCGGAAGAGAAAAGGACCCTCACGAAAATTTAAAAGTGGCATATGTCAGAGTAAAAGTGAGCAATTATCAGATTTGAAGTGGAACAACTTTCAGAGGTGAAAAGGGGCATTTGCAAGTAGGGAAATGGATACCTATTTGAAAGGAAAAATGGTACTTGTCATACAAAATGTCGCAATCATCAGATTGTAATAGTGTCACTTATTTTAGGTGAACGGGAGGGGCAAGGATCAGAATATGAAAATAATTATCCGAAATAAAAAGGGGCATGTTTGGGGTATTTGAAAAGTGGGGGGGGGGGGTGACTGTGCCCCCTACACCCCTCCCTCCGCCGGATAGCCGCTTCTTACGATAAATTTATTAAGCCACTGCCATCAAACGTGTTACTCAATGAACACATTAAACTTGAATTGTAACAAAGTGCATTTACATTTGTATCAACATCAAAATATCAATGAACTATCTTTCGTCAGACGTCTGTGATTTGAGTTTATACAAAAAAATATTACCAATTAGTTCATGTATAATACAACTGGTCATTATATGTGTAGTTTTATGTTTCCAAGATATATAGTCGTCCAATGAAGTACTACAGTAATAGTGTATACTGTATAATCAATCATATTATTAAAGCAAATCTATTTTGACATCTCTCTGTTATCATGAGTGATGTCTACTGTCTAGACACCATTTTATTTGCGTTTGTTCGTTTGTTTGGCTGTATAGTTGGCTGTTAATACATGTTTTCTGTCTACTTTGGTGTACTGCAATGTTAACATAGCGGGTTAGGGATATTTACACTTACTGTACAAAGCCGCAATGTTTTTTTAATCGGGAACTTACGATCGCAGTAATGGCTATGCAACTACCCCCAAACTCACATTTAACCTCCCTGGTAAAATCCTGCTCAGGAGTGTGATTTTTCTAAGACCGCACCTAACTCAGTGTTTTATTCCCCGATGTAAACTCTTGAGAAACGCAGGGGGGATTTAGGGGAAAAAAATTTTTATACGCAATGGAATTTTGATATATTATTCGAATGTAACGGTTTCAGTAGTATTGGCCTGTAACATGTTTCATGCATAATTATTCAGGAATGTATAATACAAGTAACATTACTGGTTGAAAGAAATTACATTTTGGAGTAACAGAATGACTGTTTGTTTATGTACATACTTTTAAATTGATGTAACAAATTACGTGTTATTTCAAGTCATGGTAGCATTTTCAGTTCCAAAACTACATTTCGCAAGGCCGCTTGCCTACATGTACATCGGGTATGAGTTAAGATCGAATATAAGATAAAGGTGATTGCTTAGTTATGTACTGAATCATGATGTTAAGACCAACAACAAACAAGAACCCTAATCCTAACTATTCCGTCGAGATCTTTACGCTCTCAAAACTCTTGAATTCTTCATCTTTCTTAGCTCAATATTACAGATCCTAGCTCACTGTTAATAAACATTGGCAACTCTACTACCCAACGTGTGAGCATCTTTTATTAACATTTGTTAAAATAATGCATTGTTTGGGAAGTAGTGTTTTACAGTAAGACATATTGTCTCTATCAGGTGGTTCCAACTGAACCACCTTCGTGAATTTTGAAAGAAGATTCAGAACATTTCTCATAATTTCATTTTGCCTCCTCCACCCCTCAACCCCAAAATTAATAAACAAAAGATTTGGATGGCTTGTTGAACATCATATTTATGTATTCCAGTATGGACCTCATGTTCTTTTTTCTCATGTGTTTGATGCATGTATTTCAAGAAAGGTAAGTTCTTCGTTTGTATTTTGGGGGTGAGATATCATAATGATGCGGAATGATTATAATCATTTCGTTATTTTATTTATTCCAATTACAGTGATCCGTATAAGATTCTTACAAAATGTGAAATTTGAGATGTAAGTCATATAGCAATATCATTGCTCGATTCTTCCGAATGATGGGTGATATAAATGACCAAAATGAAAGTGAAAATCGTTAGCCCAAAGTATCCGAATTCGGATATGACTACATTCGTACCGTTACCCAACGGTTTCTAATTAAATAATGGAGATGATTTTTTTTTGAACAATCAATACCTATAGCTATGTCATTTTTCGCATACATTGTTGAGGCACGCCTTTTTTCTTTATTTGTTCAGAAATGTATGTTTTCAATAAATGCTTGCGACAAATATTCAGGGCCATGTGTTGTCCCCCATGGCTACGCCACAGCCTCGGGGGGGGGGGGGGGTCCCCATCCATTATCCACTTTCTTATTATCATTTTGTTTGCTTATTTAAAGTTTATGAATAGCGACCCTCATTCCGTATTATGAATAGCGACCCTAATTTCGTATCATAAATGGCGACCCTTTTCTCGTTATATGAATAGCGACCCTCATTTCGTATTATGAACAGCGGTCCTTATGAGTAGTGACCCCCATAATAAATTTTGAGTAGCGCCCCTTCCTCATGTTGATGAATAGCAACCCCGATTTCGTATTATGAATAGCGGTCCTTATGAGTAATGACCCTCATTGTGAATTATGAAAAGCGGTCATTATGAATTGCGAGGTTACCCCAGCAGCCCGGAGATATAAATTTGCATTATTTAAAATACTAAAACGGAATATTATTCATTCCAAACTTTTAGAAAATATCCTGGTCCTGGAATCCTGGTCCCTGGGAGAATACCCCACCATCCTAATTTTCCTTTGTAACTTATACCTCGTGCTTGTTTTATTGGCAAAAATGTTATATTGAGAATGACGTGAAAAAACACGTCTTTTTTTACATCCATCTCCATGTTGCTAAAAGTACCTCATATTCGGCCCAGATAGACTAGTAGGCCTATAACACGACAAAGACTGACTATGTTATATCTAGTAAAGCAAACAAATACAATTTCGTTATGATTTACTATCGTGTTTTATTTTCTTGAAATAGTCAATTATTTAGTGTTAATTTCAGCTCGTTTACTGTGTAAAATCAACGGGTCGGGCGACAGAGCTTTATTACCACGTCACAATTTGGCATACCGCCGTCTTCTAATTTTGTGTTCGAGAATTTCTTTTTTCTATGTAATTATTTTAAAAATAATCTATGAACAGTAAATTATTATACATCTCATGAAAGAGTGTTTTCTCCCAAATCATTTGGTATCATTTTTGTGTGGTATGTGTTCACGCTTGGATGAACAGGTGGCATTATTTGCGAGAGTGCAAAATCGACTTGGGTGGAGAGTGGCAAATGTAGATCAATGTCTTGCCAAAGGACCACACGATACTATCTGGCGCACAACATGGGTTTAGAAAGAGGCGTTCATGTGACTCTCAGTTTATATTGACCATTGACGATCTGGCCAAAGGAATCGAAGAGAAAGGGCAGACTGACTTGATACTACTGGACTTCAGCAAAGCGTTTGACAAGGTCTCCCTCAGATTGCTCCTACACAAGCTGGAGCACTATGGTGTATGTGGAACAACTCTACTTTGGGTCATGGACTTCCTTGGTCAACGAACTCAACAAGTTCTGGTAGACGGCCATGTCAGCACACAGGCAGATGTTACATCTGGAGTCCCGCTAGGCAGCGTCTTCGGACCACTTCTCTTCCTGGCGTACAATAACGATCTCCCAGACTGCGTTAATAACTCCACAGCCAGGCTATTTGCTGATGACTGTGCGGTCTACAAGAGAATCACATCACCTCAGGATGCTGCACTACTTCAGGATGACTTAGATGCCTTGCAGAAGTGAGAAAGAAACTGACTAATGGAGTTCCATCCTTCCAAGTGCCAAGCTTTTTGCATAACAAACAAGCGCAACCTACTCCATCCATGGATTGACCCTTGATGAAGTTCACTCTGCCAAGTATCTCGGACTTAACGTTGACAAAAAGCTGTCCTTCAACACACATGTTGACATCACCACCCAGAAGGCTAACTCCATCCGAGCTCTTCTCCAACGCAACTTCAACAGCTGCAGTCGCAAGATCAAAGAGGCAACATACAATACCTATGTGAGACCAATAGTGGAGTTTGCAACAACCTCATGGGATCCACACACAGTCATAACCAAACATTGGGAAGCACTTCAAATATGTTTTTTTTTTTTTTTTTTTTTTTTTTTTTACTCACCCCCCCCCCCCCCCCCCCCCCGCGTTGAGCAACAAAAAATTACATACGATCTCCCTCGAAGCAGTTCCCCAAAGTTGACAGCCCTGCTTTAGGCGGTCCAAAGAATGCTGTATTACACACCCTGTCAGTCAATATCTGTTAGACTATATTAGATAGCCTTGATTAAGACTAATGCCCAAAAATGGCATGGTATTAGACTCTAATCTCTGGATAGATCTAACGTTAGATTTCAGACAAACGAAATAAAGTTGTTTATATACCTCACTTAAGTAATCCAGCAATCTGATTGGTCGAAATTGCATTCATAAACTTTAACTGTTCCTGTAAAAACAGACCTATTTTCCCAATAACCATGGTTATTGGGGAAATAGGTCAGTCTCCATGGTTACCCCATAGGTTTACATGTTAAAAAATGGTTTGAGCGATCGAGGATACCGTATGTGTGCGAAGAATTGGTCGGTAATTTCAATACAATTGAATCTCGATCGATCTTACCGACAATTTTATCTTGCATCGTTGACATGAAGACGAAAATAAACTTCCAAAAACAAAAAAACAACATCTGCCGATAGATCTTGATCTAAGTTCGTGCCAATATGAATTGCAAAAGTAAAAGAAGGGTCCGTTTAATGGAGCTTTTGCGAAGCATTCATCAAGCGAAGCCGATTTCAATCCATTTTAATGTATATATTGTACAAAACTGCCAAGCATAGTAACAGCGCGCGATGGCCGAGTGGTATAGACATTGGCTTTAGATACATCACTTATTATACGCAAGAGTTCGAATCCCATCTTCGACAAAAAAAAACCAAAAAAAATTAATCTTTTAGTCTATTTTTTTCGGCATATAAAAGTATTAATGACTGCTTTAATATTCGAGAAATAGTTGTTTTTATACGCTCTCGGGAAGGTTAAAATTGGGCTATTCCCCTCGGCACGCCTCGGGTAATAGCACAATTCTAACCTTCCCTTGAGCGTATAAAAACAACTATTTCTCTCAAAGCAGTCATTAATACTATACTACAGTACTCACCCAATTTTATATCCATTTCTTGCAGAACTTATCACTGTCAGGCACGTAGCCACCGGGGGGGGGGGGGAATGGGGGGCACGGGGGCACGGGGGGCACGGGGGGCACATGCCCCCAACATTTTCAAGATCATCGGTTGAACTTTTTTAGACCCCTCCCCAGGACGTAGATCCATTACATGTAATATTTGCCCCCCAAAAAACATCAAACTCTGGCTACATGCCTGATCACTGGTTCCAAAATGTCCAGCATAATCCAACAATGTCTTGCTAATAACTTTAAAATCAAAACTTCCAACGGGTCAAAAGTCACAATTAGCTGATCAACAAAAACAAACGCAACATATTTACACAAGTTAGGGTGCGGCTTTTTTCTATTTTGTTAATGATCTTCACAGTAAAGGCCTACACTGATTAAAGTGATACTGCATTGCACAACCTTTTTTCGGTCGAAATCAAGTTTGTGTGACACAGAATTCATAGTTTGACTTTGAGGCTAAGACTGGGAGTTTGGTCCTGTGACTTGTTGGGGGTTCTGGACTCTGGCTCATAATGATAGTATACTATTGAGTGTTGAGGCCTTAATACACACACTTCAATGACGTTTTGTAAACATATTATGAAACCGTGCATGCTCATACAGTATTCTCTGGCTGGGACGGGGGCGTGGGAGGGGGTCCAAAATTCTGTGAAATCCCCCTTCCCCTTAACACACACACACACCCTTCTCCACTTTGACTGGCCTTGTGAATGAAGCCAATACATTCCTTATGTGTAACGCTTAAATATTATTCACATTTCATGTCGATCTATTTACAAAGTGCGGCGGGCATATTTCTTATGTCAATAAATGTGCATCGTGTCACAATGGTACATATTTGTTCTCTCTATTTGCCTATTTCTACTCGACGTGCAAACTTGCGTGAAAAAAAAATTAATCTCTCTCACACACAAACTCACTCACTCAATCCTTTTGTCAATCTCTCTTTCTTTCACTTATTCGCTCGCACACTAATTTAATCCATCTCTCTCCATTCGCCTGAGTTTGTTTGTTTGTTTGATTGATTTTATTTCTGCGTTCAAAAATATACAAATTCAAAGTCAAAGTACAAAAATTTCGAACAATAACAAATACAATGAATAAAATGTTTACAAAAGTAATTAAATGAAAAAATCATGTACAATTATATAATTCGATAAACATGTACGAAGCATACAATAAGATAAGTAATATGAAATATTTTCAATAAATTAGAGAGGTAATTTAGAACGCAGGAGACCACCATCGTGAGCGGTTAGGCTGGAGATGGATGGCGGCCTCAAAGGTGTTTAAAGTTCCAGGGGAAACGATATACCGAATTTCCGTGGGTCTACCTATACAGGGCTGCCAACGTACAGTCATATACCATCCCAACACGCACACACAAACATACTGCCTGGGTTACGAGATTTATGACATCACCATCACGTGCAAAAGTGAAACCCGTCACAAATATTGACTTGATCCGTTCGGTTGGACTTGCTGACGATGTATGTTATTTCTTCCTCGTGGAGTGCTATAAATTGGTCTACTTGGAGCTGGGTACCGAATTTTGAGAACTTTTCGAGTTTACTCTTATATCAAGCAGGCTAATGAGCACATTAGATGACTGACGGTGAGTCTGGAGAGTAAAAAAATGACTTGAATAGAAAAACAAAACTGGAATCGTTTCACGAGGCTAGTTTTTAAATAATAAGTCTGGTCATTCCCCAGTGTTCATCAAGTTGACCGCAAGCACCGTCGTGTTTAAGCAGGGATCGAGTCTTCTACACAGACTGCCATTAGCGGACTATATCGTTGGACTTGTTAACCAGTAGTTTATAGTTCATTTTCTCTACAAATATTATTACATCGAAACCAACTCGTCGTTTAGATCATCTAAAATAAAGGCGGTGAATGACGTCATTGATCTGCATTCAAGGGCCAACTGATATACACAGAACGTGAGTGGTTCATTTACTCTTTCATATTTTAGAAAACAATTATTTATATTATAAGAAGTCATAGAAGAGAGACTGTTACAGTAAAGAGTATTAGCTGGAAGTTATAACAATGATCATGATAATTATCTACTTTCTTAAAAATATTTATTTATTTGTTAATTTATTTGTATATCAAATTTTACCAGCAGCACCGACTGAAGGGGTCATTTTTACAACAAGACCTATTCAAAATATACAAATGGATTTATAGTGTACAATAGGAATAAGAGTATACCAAAAAGAACATTGCATCAGTAGACATATGCACTCGTGATATTAACGAAATAGTGAGAGAAAGATAAAGGTTGAGAGGAAGATAATCGAAGAAAGTGAAAAGATAGAAAGAGAGAGAGAGAGAGAGAGGGGGAGAGGGGGTAGTAAAGGATAAACTGACACAGTGAATTCAATGATTTTTTTTTTACTGTGCGAGATTAAGGGAAAAGAAAATTAGGAGAGCCGAAAGTCAGTGTTGGAGTTGTGAACATCAATGATTTGCCCTGTGCTGATGACAGTGTGCAGAAACGAGGAAGTTATGCAATTTATCTCTGAATACTGTCACAGTGAAGAGTTTTGCCTAAATATGAATTATAAGAACGTCACGTCTACGATTTTGAGTAAGGCAGAGGAACAGCTCATACTTCTACGTTCAGTTAGATGGCCATTTAATCTAGCCGGTCAATAATTGCAATAACCCAACACAAAGAAGAAACTGATAATGTCAGATGCTTAAACAGAATATCCTTGTACACTGTTAAAAAAAACAGTAGATTTTACAGAGAAAAAAAATACAGAACCATCTTTAAAGTGTTGTAACAGCAAATTTTCTGTAATTTAAACAGGACAAATGTCTAGAAAAATGAAGATTTTGTTTTTTTACAGGCAATTTGCGTGATTTCAGATCCCATATACAGATTTTTTACAATTCTAACGGATTGTTCTTTTTTATTAAGAAAACTTCATTTTTTAACGGATAATAAAAAAGAAATTACAGAAAACAAAAATACAGAACCATTCTGTAAATTGATGTAACTGGAATTTTCTGCAATTTAACAGGACAGATTTCTATAAGAAAGGGAGATGTTTTTTTTTTAATATGGAATTCTGTATGCTTTCAGATCCAATATGCAGATTTATTATGATTCTACAGAGCGTTTTTTTTTTCAAAGTAAACCTCATGTTTTAATGAATAAAAAGAAAGAATCTACAGAAATTAAAATACAGATTCATTCTGTAAAAAATGTAAACTAGAAACTTTCTGCAATTTAACAGATCTCTAAAAAGAAGATCCCATGTAAATAAATGGAGTGTCTTTTTATTCAAAGTAAACCTCATGTTTTAATGAATAAAAAAAATACAGGAAACAATAATACAGAACCACTCTGATAATTAATGTTACTTGACATTTTCTGCTGTGAAAAGGACGGATCTCTCTCCCTCTCTAAAAAAAGGATTGTTTTTTTCTTTATGGAAATTCGTAGGCCTATGTTTTTAAGCAGATTTTGCTTTTAATTCTACAAAGTGTCGATTTATTCAAAGCAATCTCATTTAGTTTTAATGAATAAAAAAGACAGAATTTATAGAGGAAAAATACCGTAAACAATTCTGTAAAATTAATAGCTGAATTTCACTGCAATTTGACAGAATCCTAAAAAAAGAAGTTGATGAGGGTTTTTTTTCAAGGACATTCAGATCCCCTATAGATATTTAATGTTCTACAAAATAACCCTTTTCAATTTAAAAAAAAAGACCTTAACTGCCTTTTAATGCCTTAACTCAACAACGTAAATAATTTGCGGTAAAAAATACAAAACCTTTCTGTTAATTGACTCAAGCTGCCGAATTCGGGCACATTTAAAAGGGAAAGAAGATTTCGTTTTACCGGAAATTAGTCTGCTTTTATCAGAGGTTATGCTTTATATAGGCCTAAATTTTAGTAGGCTAGGCATAATTATATATATACTTCAAAGTTCATGTAGACCTCTCAGAAATCTTTTTTTTTTATGCCATAAAAACAAACACGAACTCCCACGAACTGAAACTGTAACTATACCGGTACCGTAATTTTTCTGCATCTTCTTAATCTTCTTCTTTTTCTTCTTTTCTATTCTTTTTTTCTTTTTTCTAACAGGAAGTTTTATATAGTGCTTTCATATCTTATTCAGAATTTCTGTTTTTTTTTATTTTTATTTTTTCTTTCTTTTCTTTTTTTCTTGCCGCCAACTTTTTTGTTACCGTTAGCGATAGCGTGTAACATGCATGCGTGCACTTCGTTCGCGCCCCATATATGCATGCATGGCGATCGATCAGATCAGAACGAACCGGCCGGGCGCGCCCGGGCCAGCGCCAGCTATAGCTTGCTAGCTGCTTGCACTCGCACGCGCGCGCCATGCATTAATTGTGCATGTTTACCATGATGTGTAAGTACGTACTTGTACAGTGCAGCATAGAAGTTATCTAGTTAGTCTGATCTATGTACATAATGCATGCAGTACATACCTGCGAAGTTCGTTCGTGAGCTGAGCCTGGGCCTGCCTGTGATTTGAATTGGATTGGGTAAGTCGATTGTCAATTAAAGTCCTCTTTTTCGTTAGGTATTATAACAAGAATTTCAATGTT
>JAVYIG010005214.1:0-142135 GCA_035222895.1 Strongylocentrotus droebachiensis
CTTTCCGGAAAACACAATCACTCATGTTTGCCCTTCTTATTCCCTAAAGGTTGTAAGTGAGAATCGCCGCAATTTGTAGGTTGCCTATGTATTTTAAAAAAAACGTTCGTCTATGAAACGGAAATGAATTCTACTTCTGCGTGAAATACAATACCTCGTCGAGGACATGAAAGCTAATATAATTTCAGTTGAAATGCACAATCCTTTTTTTTCCTCGATTTGTTCTAATTTAATACGTCTTTAAACTTTGACATTACGGTATTCGTTATCACGTAGTCTTCCTCAATTCTGCAAATTTTCATCATTGATAGATTATTCCTGAACATCCAATTCGTGGAAAATAAATGTTAAAGTGAATAGTCGGAAGGTCGACCGCCTCGGACGAAATATACATTTCTAAAGAGAGAGAGAGAGAGAGAGAGAGAGAGAGAGAGAGCTGGGACAGCGAAGAGTCTACGCAAGTATAGAGAAAAGGTCTTCGTTTCGAGGAATTTGTTTTTGCCCTATTCGGTTACTCTGTATTTAATCAGATTTCATCTTGTAATGTATCTCTATATCAATAATAAATATCGACTGCAAACGTTTTTCTTTACGATGTAAAAACCGCGTAATGTGTGTGTTCATTGATTTACTGAACGACACATACAAAAATCAATACCATATGTACTATCCTTACAACCTTCCGGCTACGGAATTGATTATGTGTGAAATTGTGATGTTCTTCCGAAATAAACAAATTCATTTGTAGCTGTATTACATTAGAAACATTCCCATCAGTTTTATATTACCATACGATAGCTTCCTTCTTCCTTCTAATAAACGAATCTTTTTCCCCCATTTTTTTCTGTATACTAAACGATAACAGCTACTTTCTAAAAATCAACCTTATGCAATTTAATAGCCTTTTGCGTCACCTATTTATATTTGCAAACATGGCAATGAAGTATTACGTATTCCTTACATGATTACTATGTGGCATACAATACAACCATATATTCCAATAATATAAATTATATTCTATTTTAGTGTCTTTCAGTAGAGTAAGAGCTCTCTGAAAACTCGAAATCGAAAGTTTTGAAAATCGGAATAACCAGCTATCGACTTGATAACATCGTCCTTACTATGTGGAGTACGCATATTCACAATGGCTTCTCATTAAAATTTAGCACTGCTCATCGACTCCGCTATAAAAGCGAGCCAGTCGGGTCTACATGTTATGTCGTCACCGTTACTGCGGTAATTTTGACCTCTGTTGACCTGTAATTTGGAGGTGATCGGAAAATGAGGTTTTAATCTGCTTTTGTGCAATACTGGAAGGGAACATATTATATAATCTTTTATATTTGTATTCTACGTTCATTCAGCTTTCTATTGATACAAAGTTGCATTTTCATCGGATTATAATCTTTAAAAATCTGGCTAGCACGGCTACTGTAGAAAACTGACCTATAATAATAATATTCGATTCTCGTATAGCGCATATCAAATTGTATAACATCTCTATGCGCTTCTAAGAGCTTTGGAATTTTTTTTTTTTTTAATTGGGTACTCAAAAATAACATAAAAGCCAACTGGCTATTTACAATCATGTACAGGAATGTGAAATGACAAAAACATCATATAGTCCACTACAACTCAAATATAAACTTTTTAAAAATTAATAGAGGCTTAACTTGCCATATTTGGCTGCAATTACATATTCAGATTTAGACTTAATTTTTATCAAAGATATAAGACCATGGAAATTTGGTTTCTCTTTCTTAAACTTGCAGCAGTGAATGTAGAACCTGGTACACAAAAGAGCTTTGGAATTCTTACTCTAGCTTTAGCTCCGGCAGCCGTTATCAGCGCACAGTGCATTTCAAGGAAAAATCCTACCAGGTACCAATTTACCTCACCTGGGTTGAGTGTGGCAAATGTAGATTAATGTCTTACCGACGGACATTATTGCCGCTGGAGCAAGTGTGGAAGAACCGAGATTACAGCGGGAAGAAAAGAGAAAAACGAACACCACTCTTCAAATGAGGATTGGTCTTTCGAGAGTGTGGATTTATTCTGCGTCTTCAAGGACTACATTCTTCATCTCCAAGGGATCGTGAAGTGGGTTCGAGAAGGGTTCGAGGCTTCTCATGAGGAGCCACATGATTGTCTATTCTTAATGATTCGTGACTACCATGTACGTCAAGACAAGCCGACCCCTTGGAAAATGTGCACTTAAAGGTCTTTTTCATCACTTAAAATAAAAATTATTATACAACACCTACGTGGATCATTGTCATTTGATTGGAGAATTGTTATGATATTCAATAGATGTTCTATTGCACGGGCGTGCATTTTTGGTTATATTCGCCGTGCATTTTTGGTTATAAGCAGACTGCGTACCTCTCTGCCGTGCGCGTATCCCTGCGTGTATCTGACTGTGAAGGCAATCTGAATGTAATCGAGGAAGGCTGACTCCAACTTTAATTTATCTTTTATATAAGGAGTAAAGCATAATTTGTTGATTAACGTTCTATCAGATCTTCTTCGATGTTGTATAACCATTCATTATTTGTATATTATAGTCCCAAAATAGTTTTGTTTAGTTTTTTGGTTAAATAGTAACTCGGTAGTATATAGTGAAAGAGAGAGAAGAGAGGGGGGGGGGGGGGGGGTGGGGGGCTTTTAATTAGTCGCAATATATATATATATATATATATATATATATATATATATATATTTCTAAGTCTCTTGTTAATAGCATGGAGTAGGTCCATGGTAATAGTGAAAGAGAAAGATAGAAAAATAAAGGAAGAAAGAGAGAGAGAGAGAAAGAGAAAGAGGTGAATAAAGAAATAGAAAGGGGAGGTTTACTGATCTGATGCCATTTAAAATTAATCAATTATTAATCAATGAAAATGGGCTGAATAAAGAGAACGGAAAAAGCGAAATAAGAACATTCTAACCGCAGTACAATATTACGAAGTTAAATAAAGGAAAGTAAAAGCAAAAACCCATTATAGGGATAAACGATAATGTGCAATTATTTTTTTCCAATTTATACCAATGTTGTCGGTCTCCTTTTTGCTCCTGGGGAATGGATGTTCCATGCTTCGTTTGTATTGAGCGATTGAATCAGTATGTATTGAACTAGTTCCATTCCACTCCCATGATGTTCATTTCGTATGTATCCCTTTTTCACTGTTTGTCATCTTCTTCTTTAACTTGTTCTCCTTTCTCGTCTTCCTCTCATGTTTCTTCTCTCTAATTCTTCGTATACTTCTCCTCGTCATTCTTCTACTTTTATTTATTCCTCTTCCTTCTCTTCTCTTTTTTTCTCTATGTTTTCATTTCTTTTTTCAATGCATCTTCTTCCTCTTTTTCTTTTCTGCTTCGTTGTTTTCTTCTCCTTCTTCTTCTTCTTCTTCTTCTTGTTATTATCTTGTTTCTATTTCTTCTTCTTCTTTTCATCATTCTCATCTTCCTTCTTTTATCTCATGTCTATATGTCTATTGGATAAACCCGCCCTGTCCGTCTGTCCATCACGTTTGTGCGTTCCAATTCTCCTTCTTTAGAATATTTAATATGTTTCCCCTCAATCAAAAACAGAAGAACAGGAGTATTTAAATAAAGGATCAAGTCGTAAGCGCGGCGGCGGAAAACAATAAACTAACCTAGATAGACGGATAGATATCAATTCTGCTAAAAGAAAGAAGAGAGAAAAAAAAAAGGATGAAATAAAGAAACAAAATCCTCTAAACACGACTGTCAGCATAAATGGAAGATTATAGGGCTTAGGGGGATTGCGGATGATCACGTGACGCTGTCCAGCGGAGATTAAGGCGCTCGATGAAACAACATGGCCGCGCTGGGAATATGGAATGTGTCTATACTGACGAGCGATCGAAATGGCGCTTTTTTTTTTCTTTCTCGCTGGGCCTGAATATTAGGGGTTGATAAATAATGTAGTGACAATGTGACTGGATGTCCCAGGATGGTTACACTCTCTGATCATACTCGGTTTACCTCAATTTTTTCTCTTTCTGTCTTCCTTCCTCTCATTCCCAGGGTTCCTACCTCCCTTTCTTGGTCTCTCACTCCTCTCGCCCTCTATTTCTGTCTCTCTTGTATTTCTCTGTATTTGTCTCTCTCAATCTCCGTTTGTATTTCTCTGTATTTGTCTCTCTCAATCTCCGTTTGTATTTCTCTGTATTTTTCTCTCTCAATCTCCGTTTGTCTTTCTTTCTTTCTGTCTCTCTTTCTTTCTCTCGTTCAATTTTTCCTTTTTTTTTAAAAAACCTTTTTAAAATAAATTTGCGTATCACTTTTATATAAAATGAATTACATAAAAGGACGATGTTGTAAATGTATTGTTACAATTATTGTCTATAATTATGAATCGTGAATTAAAAAAAAGTCATGAATAAACAATAAAAACATTTTGTTTGTTTAACTGAAGGATGGAGGAAAAAAGAGGAAGAAGCAAAGGTAGCACATTGTTATCCTTTGTTTCTCTCGAATCCCCCCCCCCCCATTTCCAAAATAATCTTAGTAGGATGATTTTGCCTTTCTCATTTTCTGACTTTTCTCCTTTCTACCTATAACATTCTCCAATTCTAACTTTGTCCAGCTTTCTTTCTCTTCCGTCAGCTTACCTCAAGAGTGTCTCTGTAGTTTGTTTGCATTTCTAGGGCAGATGTTTTGACCGTAAATCTCATGGGGCACTTATTCGAATTGGATTGAATCACTCTCTCTCTCTCTCTTCTCTCTCTCTCTCTCTCTCCCCCTCTCTCTCTCTCTCTCACACACTCTCTCCCTCATACTTTCTCCCCTGTTGTAACTCCACTTTATCAGCTATCGTTGGGTATCTGCATTTCTTCTTCTCTCTCTCTCTCTCTCATCCTTTTTTTTCTTCTCTCTCTCGTCTCCCTGGTTTACTCTGAATCCTTCCCTGCATTAGTCGTTTCCTCTTTCCTAATATAATATTATTCTGTTCTTCTAAAAACATGATGACATCCCACCCCTTTCTCTCTCTCTCTCTCTCTCTCTCTATCTCATTCTATATGTTGTCATTTTAATTATCTATCACAGGAATTTAAATCGCTACAATTGATTATTTATTTCTAATATTTGATAAGTTTTCATTGATCCAATAATATTTTTACATTCAACAAAAACATAATACAAATATACAAACATTAATATCCATGAATCAACAATAAATCAAAGAGATCGCTTTATGTATACTTCTTCACAAACATCCCATCCCCACTATCCCACCACCATCCCTTTCCGCTTAAAAACCGGTAAGATCTGCATTCGCCGAATGCCTCAGGACTTTTTTTTTCCGTTAGTAGAAATACACCTGCGCATCGGTACTAGTAGTTTGTATCATGATTTGATTTTCTGGGACTGCTTATTGAATAATTGGCTCATAACTGCCTGGTTTCAGCAAGAATTTGGGCCAAGAATTTCTTCGAGCAAGCTGGCTAAATTACCTGTAGCCTTATATTCATGCATTATATTTTAAACATATTTTTTTTCTTCCCTTGGTTTTCACAACCAACAATACAGAAAAAACAGGTTTCAACCGTTATTACCACCCCCCCCCCAACCCCCCCCCCCCCCCCCCCCCCCCCCCCATCGCACGCATGAGTATCTTCCCGGAAGCGCTATTTTTTCTGCGGTACAGATTGGGGTTAGGTGCGTGTTGAGCCTATGGGAATGTTTAGGGTGAGGGTTAGGATTTTTTTAAAGCCCCAATCTGTGCCGCAGAAAAAAATGACGCATCCCGGAAAACTAGGCATATCCACATAAAACAAACTCCCCCAAACTAAATACCTTCGAATAACAACTCGCTATCAGGAAAATCAAACCAGGCAACATAAGCCTCGGTCACAAATGTCATTACAAACTGCTACGAACGCCGTACGAACGATTTTCAGACAATGGAAATTCGGGAAGACAATGAGAAAACAGGGAGATTCGTACGAAATTATCGTTCGTACGAACCTTTGTGACCGTAGCATTACCCGTCCAACCCTCTGCTACATGCCTGGGCTTTATTTTTGTCCTAGTGGTAATTGTCCGGGTGTCCTCGTCCAGGGGTAGCTTTTGAGGGGTTATTGTCCGGGTGTTCTTGTCCGGGGTAGCTATTCTAGGGGTAATTGTCCGGGTCTGATTTTCTAAGGGCAATAATATTGTCCCAGGTGTCTTTGTCCGGGGTAGCTATTCTAGGAGTAATTGTCCGGGTGTCCTTGCCCCGGTAGCTTTTCCAGGGATGGTAGTATAATTCACACATTGTTCGTATATTCTTTCGGTGTTACAGTCATATCGACTGTCGATCTGTCCACATATTCATCAGATTTCAACGTCCTTGTCCGGGTCAGTTATTCTAGGGATGATTGTCCGGGGGTTCTTGTCAGGGGTACCTATTCTAAGGGTTTATTGGTCCGAGGTGGTTAGTAATTCATACAGTGTTCGTATATTCTCTCGGTGTCATATCGGACTGTCGATCTGTCCACATCTTCATCAGATTTCAACGTCCTTGTCCGGGTCAGTTATTCTAGGGATGATTGTCCGGGGGTTCTTGTCAGGGGTACCTATTCTAAGGGTATAATGGTCCGAGGTGGTTAGTAATTCACACAGTGTTCGTATATTCTCTCGGTGTCATATCGGACTGTCGATCTGTCCACATCTTCATCAGATATCAACGTCCTTGTCCGGGTCAGTTATTCTAGGGGTAATTGTCCGGGGGTTCTTGTCAGGGTACCTATTCAAAGGGTATAATGGTCCGAGGTGGTTAGTAATTCACACAGTGTTCGTATATTCTTTCGGTGTTACAGTTATATCGGACTGTCGATCAGTCCACATCTTCATTAGATGTCAACGTCCTTGTCCGGGTCAGTTATTCTAGGGATGATTGTCCGGGTGTTCCTGTCCACGTTAACTCTTATAGGGTAATATAGTCCAAAGTAGTTAGTAATTCACACAGTGTTCGTATATTCCTTCAGTGTTACAGTCATATCGGACTGTCGTTCTGTCCACATCTTCATTAGATGTCAACGTCCTTGTCCGGATCAGTTATTCTGGGGTTTATTGTCCGGGTGTTCTTGTCCGGGATAGCTATTCTAGGGGTAATATGGTAATATTGCCCGAGGTGGTTAGTATAATTCACACAGTGTTCGCATATTCTTCCGGTGTTACAGTCATATCGGACTGTCGATCTGTCCACATCTTCATTAGATTTCAACGTCCTTGTATGGATCAGTTATTCTAGGGTTCATTGTCCGGGTGTTCTTGTCCGGGATAGCTAATCTAGGGGTAATATGGTAATATTGCCCGAGGTGGTTAGTATAATTCACACAGTGTTCGCATATTCTTCCGGTGTTACAGTCATATCGGACTCTCGATATACCCACATCTTCATTAGATTTCAACGTCCTCGTCCGGGTCAGCATTTCAGGGATGATTGTCCGGGTGTTCTTGTCCGGGTCAGCTGTTCTAGGAATAATTGTCTGGGTGTACTCATCCAGGGTAGCTATTCTAGGGGTATTTGTCCGGGCCAGCTATTCTAGGGGTGATAGTACGGGTGTATGGTATATTAGTACTGGGGATGATTGGCCAGGTGTTCATGTCCGAGGTGGTTCGAAAATCACACAGTGTTCGTATATTATTCTCTCGGTGTTACAGTCATACCGGACTGTCGATCTGTCCACATCTCATAAGATTTCAACGTCCTTGTCCGGGTCAGCATTTCTAGGGATGATTGTCCGGATGTTCTTGTCCAGGGTACCTATTCTAGGGGTAATGTTATCCGTCGTGGTTAGTAATTTACACAATGTTCGTATATTCTTTCGGTGTTACAGTCATATCGGACTGTCGATCAGGGACCCGTTTCGCCTTTTTTCAATGAAAAATGACAAAAATCAGTGACAAATCTGCTGATAACCAATCAGAAGCAAGGATTTCAGTAGCTTATAACAAAAACTGTCATTTGTCACTGATGACAAGTTTTGTGAAACGCCCCCTGTTCACATCTTCATTAGATTTCATCGTAATCTAAGTAAGATGTGAAAGGACCGCATGTTTCTCGAACGATGAAATGAATATAAAATTCAATAAATCATTCCAATGGCTGTTATATATTTATCTTAAATGGTAGTGTCATCATAATCATTAGCATTAATTTTAGGAATATGCAGACATTCATTGAAGTGGGGGGCGTAATCTAAGTAAGATGTTAAAGGACGGCATATTTCTCGAATGATGAAAATGTATATCAAATTAAATAAATCATTCCAATTTTTGTTATATGTATCTTAATTTGGTAGTGTCATCATAATCATTAGCATATAGGAATAGGCCTATAGCGACATTCTATTGAAGTGGGGGGCGCGTCGCCCCCCCCCCCTCCCCCCCCCCCCCTCCGACGACGACGACGCCCTTGCTAGGGGGCATGAGTCAAGTAAACCAATATAACAGCCACTCAGGCGAGCACTTTAATCGTTTCTACTGTAACGACATCATTTATTATTTTCTTGGAGACAATGTCATTACGGTAATATCGTTTTTCCTGCAGTTGAGGCATTTTATTACAATAAACATGATCGCAAATTTTGTATCGAAAAATTAACCTCAAACATTTTAAATAGCTTGTCCATCAGTTCATCACCTATATTGCAAATAATTTTTTATGCAAACATTCCAATGACATTACGTTATAAAACAAATACATTCACCCTATTTGGGGTTGAGGCAAAACGTATCCGCCCCGCCCCCTCCCCTCCCTCCCCTCCCTCCCCCATCATCCTAGCGACGAGACAACGTTCATTTCGGATTACTTTAGGTGTGTTATACGTCGGGAAAGCCTCGGGCAACTGTCGAGTAGATGCGAGAAACCCTTTTGTGACAAGTCAGAGTAAGAGCGGAAAATAATTACATTACCATTATCACTGCCATCATTACGTGTTAATATCTCGGTTGAATAGACAAGTTAATTTGACGTTAGTAATAGACCCGTTCACAAATGCGTTCAAATTCATGAACAGGTAACGCTGTACAGTCCGCTGTATTCACCTGTTACGTGTTATTGTAATTGAATGATCAGAAAGCTGTAAGAAGGGCGTCGACACTATGAACATGACGAACAAAGAAAGCGGACAAAATATACAGTTCCTCAGGTAGACAAAGGAACATCCCTTCACTGCTATTATGTTAAAATGTGTAAAACAGGTGTCACATTCATATTCACCTGTTCTACAAATTTGTATATCAGTGAAGGGATGTTCCTTTGTCTACCTGAGGAACTGTATATTTTGTCCGCTTTCTTTGTCCGTCATGTTCATAGTGTGAATTTGCTTAACACAGAACAATGTCTATTTACACGCCTCTGGCTCTGATCAGACGATGTATCACGTGTTGCTATGGTAGACAAGCCTTTCACAAGCCGAGGGTCCTCATTAAGATCCATTGTATTGAATACTCTATGCATAGAATTCGTATGTGAACTGGTTCATTGGTTCATCATTATTTTTGTCGTCCCATCTTGGATGTTCGATATCCCTCATTAAATATGCGTACATTAGTTGAGTGGTTTGCAGAAAGCATTATCAAAGGGAAAGTAAATACAGACTTCATATCATAACGTTGGGTGTGCAATTATAATATACTCATCTTTTTTGCAAGAGCTTTTCCATTTAGTCTCAAGTACTTGAATATGTTTAACACAGAACAAAGTTTAATTTACACGCCCCTGGCTCTGATCAGAAGATATATTACGTGTTGCTATGGCAGACAAGCCTTTCACAAGCCCGAGGGTCATCATCAAGAACCATTGTAGTAAATAGTCTATTCTTTACATGCGCGTACATAATGTGAACTGGTTCATTAATTTGTTCATCAATAAATAATTTGTCGCGCTATCATGGGTGTGCGATATCCCTCATTAAATATGCGTATATTAGTTGAGTGGTTTGCATAAAGGTTTATAAGAAGGAAAGTAAATATAGACTTCATATTATAACGTTGGCTGTGCAATTATAATATACTCATGTTTTTTTTGCAAGAGCTTTTCCATTTAGTTAATTTCGGTTAATATGTTGGCTGATGATGACGTATGGATGCGAATTGATTATGATAATTAATTTTGTAAATATTAAGTAGTTTGGCTAATGGACATGCAGATAAAACGTAGAAGGATGGGACATTCATATTAATCCTGCCCTTTACCACGACAACCTTAATCCTCGACGACAGTAAATAATTTTTATACTTTTTCCTCTTCTTTTTTCCTTCTTCTTCTTCTCTTCCTGTTTGCCTTCTTTCTTTTTCTTCTTCTTCTCTACTAATTCTACTTTTTGTTCCTTCTTCTTCTTCTTCTTTTTCTTCTTCTTCTTCTTCATGTTCCTTCTTCTTCTTCATCTCCCCTTTCCTCTCCTCAATCTCTTCCTTCTTCTTCTTGTCCTTTTTGTCTCTTCCTCCTGCTTTCGGGCATGTGCCGCTGTGGCCCCTGGATCCACCACTGAGTTTGTTTGTTTGTTCGTTTGTTTGTTTGTTCGTTTGTTCGTTTCTGACTAGCAATGAAATACTCTTCTATTCATGCTCAGTTCGTGGGCTGTACTTTTATTTAAAAGAGGCATACAAAGAAGTTTAATAGCAGGCCTCATTTCGCAAATGCTTTTAACTTGTGCTGATAGCCACATTTAGAATCGATGTTACCAGGTTGCATTTCAAAAGCCCGTAAAGCAAGTTGAAAGAACATGTCGTGTTGCTATATCGGGCAATACTGAGTCAATGTTTAGCGTCGCCTAAAAAAAGCTGTACCATGTTAACAAGAATGAAATGGAGACACATCATTCTTTCAACGAAGAAACAATGAAAACAAATCAGTTAATCAATATAATATCCATTTCTTACCTTCTCCGTCGACGCGTGGGCTTGCAAAGTCTGCTTCGCAAATCTCGCCTAAATCTTCCTAAATATCCAGAGCTAAAGACGAACAATAAAACGCAACAACTTTTCCAGATGCCAAAATAATACTCGAGCTTATAAGTAGCCGGAAGGTATAATCATGCAAATATCCAATGCGAGTCATAAACACAGACGAAAGAGAGAGAGTTTTGTAGGTACACTTGTTATGAAAAGCGCGGGAGGAATAATATTCTTTCAACAGCGAGTGTTCGACGTGTCGCCTGCAAACTGCCCCTGCATTTATCACAGTTGGATACCGAGTTTTCCCGGTCAATGTCCCCCAATAATACAGCGTCGATGTACGTACACGTACACGTCTACGGATGGATTTGATGATGATTGAATGCGCGCGCGCCATATTCAATGGCAGACATTTCATAAAACTTGCAGAAAGGTTTAATAATAAAGGTTTGATCAGACATGGCGATGTAGACACACAGAACTAGGATACGTATTTTACATTTATGTCGGAAAACTGCACAAAAGAAAAAAAAGAGCCGCCACTGTTTTGTTTTACTTGTAAATAAATGGTAACTGCGCGCAACAAAGAATTACACAATAACGTCATCATAAAAAAAAAAAACCGCCGCTGTTTTGGGGAGAACGAGTATGGCAAGTAAGGTGACAAAATAATAAAGCAAGAGAACGAGAAACACGGGAGAGATTAATTAAAGGAAAAGAGAGGGGTAGAGAGATGGAGTGATAACAAGACGAAAATAAAAAGAGTGAGAAAAATGAGATACGGACAGAGGGAAAGAGAGTGGTTGTAATGGAACAGACGAAGAGAAGAAGTAAATCAAATGTAAGAAAACAACAGATGATTGAGGACAAAACAGAAAGAAGGGCAGAACTATTACAACTAATGGAAAGGGCTGAACAAAGGCAAGACACTATCGTTGAAACCGTGACACGTGCGGTATACTTTTCCTTGACAATCAATTTCCAAGGAAATTGACTGATAATTGAGTTTTCAATGGATAGGATGTCACGAAATGGTACATTAGTGATGCCAAAATAAAGAGACGGCCAACGCACCAGTCGTCAGCGGCACGCTCGCAAACACTTTCAAATAATCAACTTCAGGGCAATTTTATTCTTCACTATTTAATGGAAATCACTTTCAAAGAAAGACATTATGTCATTGTTATCTTCAATAGGTGATGTTCAAGCCTATTGCAATTACCATTTTTTGTTGACATTGTGTTCAGCATCTTTCAAATTACTTTGCCATGTCATTTCATGTAATGTTTGAGACTTTTTATATGATTTGGTCTTTGGTTTGCCCGGGGCAGTTAGCCTTTGCTGTGAATATTTAAGAATGAACTGAAATTTGTAAAATGTGCAATGTAAAATGCGATAAATATTTAAGAGAAGTAGACGATTTAGGAAGGGGGAAGATAGAGAAGAGAGGGAAAGGAGAGACAGTATAATTATAATAATAATTTGATTTTGATTTTGATTTATATAATAATAATAATAATAATAAGTAGTAGAAGAAGAAGAAGAAGAAGAAGAAGAAGAAGAAGAAGAGGAAGAAGAAGAAGAAGAAGAAGAAGAAGAAGATGAAGAAGAAGAAGAAGAAGAAGAAGGGGGTGATCATAGGTTCAAAGGGAGGAGAAGAACGAAACAAAGAAGGAGATAACGATAATAATGATGATGGTGATGGATGGATGGTGACAATGGTGATAATGACGATGATGATAACTGTGTGCTGTTGAAAAGATGATAATAAATTATTGCAAGGGAGAGGGGGAAGGATAACTTAATAAAAAAAGAAGTACCGTAAATGCAAACAGAAACTTCAAACAAGAAAGCAAAATAGAATTAAGGAAAGAAGGAACAGATTAGATAACACGACGGGTATCATGCTTACGCTCTTCCATCCCTTTAAGAGCCTTGATCGACTCCCCTGTGTATATCTCAGCAACAACACATCCTGTAGCGTCCTTCTCATTAGAATTGCCTGTCTCCCGTCCCCATGGCAACCTAAAGAAGCTTTCTGAAGCGATCCTCCATCTCAGAGGAATTAAAAATTGAAAGAGAGCGAGGGGAGGGAGAGATAGAGGGAGGGGATAGGGGGAGGGAGTGGAAAGAGAGAAAGAGAGAAAGAGAGAGAGAGAGAGAGAGAGAGAGAGAGAGGGAGAGAGGGAGAGAGAGAGAAGTAGAGAGGAAAAACGAGAGTTGCACCAATGCAACGTAAAGAAGCTTTTTGATGCTATCCTCTATCTCCGAGGAATTAAAAATTGAAAGAGAGAAAGAGAAAGAGAGCGAGGGAGAGAGAGAGAGAGGGAGAGAGAGAGAGAGAGAAAGAGAGAGAGAGAGAGAGAGAGAGAGTGGAGATAGATTGAGAGACTGGAGAGCAAGAGAGAGAGAGAGGGAGAGAGAGAGAGAGAGAGAGGGAGAGAGAGAGAGGGAGATGGGAGAAAGAAAAACAGGGCTTGCTCCTTAGAGATGATTTAAGATTATAAAGCGTTGCTGGGCTACCGTCCTGCGCGTTGGGAGCAGTCGGTTGCCAATTTTAACGATTTTGTTGAGAAGCTTATAATAGTAGGCTGTTTGCATCATCGGTTGTATCCAGTTACATGGGTACATGTTGATTATTTTAAGGGACTGGGCGCAACGTTCTACAAGAATGGCCGAACTGTGATTGTTATTAAACAATTATGATGGTGTTGGTGTTATCATGGACCTATAGAGATGTAATTATTTTTAAAAGGTTGAAACACCTTTAATAGAAATGTTTCTTTTGAGAGCCAGAAGGGCGTTAATTCGTGTACTTTTATCACAGTTAACAGCCTTCCGGCTCTCAACAGATCTCAATTTGTTTTCTTATTTTTGTTATCTTCTTTCTTTTAGCGCAAAGGCATATTCCACTCTTAATCGCCAGTAAACCTGTCCATCTAATTCTTCCGATTCCATCGCCCAAACCCCATTCCTCCTTCTCCCCCTCTTCTTACCCCTTCTTTCTCTCTCTCTCTCTTGTCAGTTTTTGTCAATTTCCTTTGTCATGTTCAGAAGCACTCCGTCTCCCGTTTTTTTTAACTCTTTGTATTTATTTACCACCACCTTTCTCTCTCTCACTCCCTCTTATGTCTTCCTTTTTCTCTCTGTCTGTCTCTCTCTCTCTCCTTCAATACACATTAATCAAATGCAACAAATTATCAAGCAATAGGAAATGTCAGGTTAGTTTTTTTGCAATGCCAATAAAATAGCTTATTTATTTTTGAAACATATTGTGCCCAGTAACCTCACAGGCAAAGATTTTTTTTCACATTTTTTTTCCATAGTTTTTTTCCTTTCTCTCAAGTAATTTTCTTTGATGAAGAGAATGCCATTCAAAATATGTAATCCTAACAAGTTTGGTGTACAATATATATAACAATCTAGTTTATGATAATAATCCATGCTTTATTTCTTGTCGGTGCGAATGGGTCTTGGTGTAATACAACACATACAGCCCGACAGTACACACAAGGGGAAACAGTACCGCTTTAAAGTTTCAGACAATCACTATCACCGTAGTACATTCATTTCAACTTCAAATAGGCAGCAATATACATGGTTAACTAAAACTCCAAATTCTCAAAATTTTCAGGCTGAATTTAAAAAAATCCATAAGTGGTGACCACTTTTCCAGGTAATAATACAAGATCTTTAAGAAATCAAACACTTTAATTAATTAATTTACAACCATGTACAGTGCAGTACCGTCAGTATTTCATGAATGTACTAAAGTTAATAATCATAGCTACATACGATGTATCTAATCACTATTTCTAGGCATAGAACTGCTACCGATTATCACCTAACGATTTCTTTCCGTATGAAGCTAAAACGAGGAAAAGGCAAAATTCGCAACAATTTCATCCTGCTAAACACTACAATCTATTATCCGTATTGCACACACACAAAATGTATACTGTCGATAAACACAACAAAAAATTACAATGAATCATAACTCTAAAGCTAGATGACTCTAATTAACACACACACAACCCCAGATACAAACAATAACTGGATTCAAATTAAGTGCAGAAAGATTTGCAACTTCTTGGCAAACAAGACTAAGGAAAATTAAACACTTCATTCTTATTACAAAGTAGTAATGCTTATATACCATAGAGAATCATAAAAAAGTAGATTGTTAGAGGGTTCTACTTTTAAAATGTATTTCACGTTGGACGTTACTCCGATTATTAAAAAGAGGAAAAGGTATTGATTGGTATAAATAAGTATGTATGGCTGGATATAAACCCACAATTAAGCATTATTAACTAATTAAAACATTAAATATCACATTATACGCAGCATTGTCAAATTATTTCATTTTAGAATTGCATACACCCTCTACAGCCCAAGTTTAGGTCTGTTGAGAGCCAGAAGGGTGTTCACTCTGCGTTAAAACGTGTAAGTAAACGTTCTTCTGGCGCTCAGCAGACGATACACTATGAAAGGCTTTAACACTTTTCTTTATCTCTTTACATCTTAATCAATCTCACAATTTTCTTTAAAAAAAAACAAAATAATCAAAGGATACAAAGTCACGCCAGACCTTTCAACTAAAAATCTGTCAAACTTAATAAAGCCCAATCAACTTGGCAAAAAGCAATGAATAGACCATTCTTAATATTATTAATAATTAGCTTCATTATAGTATTGAACTGTGTTGATAGTTATGATCACATAACACAAAAAGGTATGGTAAATTGGCACGGTGTAATTCAAATACGCTTTAAAACTATGTGGACATGTACTACAAGATAAAATGCTTAACAATAATAAAACCAAAATGGAACAGATTGTTGGGTATACATGTATTACAAGTATATATCTAATTTGAATCGAAGAAAATTGCTTACAAAACAATACAAAATCCAATATTTACTTCTCTCTCTTTAAAGGCACATGCAAGAATTTCTTTCGCAAACATTTCCAAAAACACAATTCTTCAAAAGAAACAAGAAAAATTAGGTTTATTTTTTCATTTCTTTTCCCCGCTCTACAAATGCTAATAATTTGGTGTAATTATAGGAATAATCATTCACTAAACATTGGAATAGAAAATAGCATCTATGATTTATGAGGGGGCACGTAACAATGATATAAAATGAAAATTGGGGGGGGGGGGGGGCAAGGAACTGCTGTTTTCTGAAAATAACCTTTTATCATCTGCCGCAGAAATTATTTTTGTGGGTTGTCAGATTCTGAGTTAGACGCCAAAGAAAAAATGCTAGAGAAGCATTCACAGTTTACTTGCTAAATTCCAGGTAATCAAAATACAGTCTTATTTTCTATTCAATTCCATTTTTAAAGCGATAAAAAATGGCAGGGGGTGGGGGTACAAGCTTACCCATATTTTAAAAACAAAGATGAATGCTAAATCACCCGTTTAACATAGGTGCAATAAGTTGTACATTGTCCTTTGATATCGATGTGTATATGTATATAAATATAATCATACATGAAATATATGCAGATATATTTTATTAAATAGTGAGCCTGCCAGAAGTTAAATTCCTAAAGATTTGTCTGTTGATGCAAGAAGGGACTCTAGTCGTTAAAACGAATAAGCTCCCTTCTGCCTCTGAACATATCATCTATTCACAACCAGAAAGACATTAACTCATCGTTAGAGTATATGAGTTAATGCACTTCTGGCTCCAAACAGATGATATATATATTAATGATGTTCTTCTGAATACAGTTGATTCAACTCAAAAGTGTCTGTTGAGGGCCAAAAAGGAGTATCTCCGTATTGAAGTGAGGTGTAATGCCCCTTTAGCTGCAGGCAGACAATTTTTTCTTGCATTATTACGGTACTGATTGGATAATGCCCCGATTAATAGCAGACTTAATAAATATTGATAATATTCATGAAATTCATAAAATGGTAACTCAAGCAAGGCCAGCCCGGCGCAAAGCAGTTTGACAAAAATAAAGCATTATTAGGAAGCATACAGTCAAAATAAAACATCAAAATATCTCTAAAGTAAAGTTGGCAGATAATTCAAAAATATTGAAGTGAAATACAATATATGCTGTTAGAAATACATAATACAATGTAAATCCAAGATATGTGAAGTAATCTTGGTTAAATGATTAAAGCGTTACTATATAGGTCTATTATTTGCAGTGTCGGAGTGTGTGTGCATATGACAGAGTATACTAAATAGTACCACACCATAACGTACCCCTGGGACTAGTATGAACAAATCTTGTGAATTAAACAACACAATCTATATGGATATATAACTAAAAATAATTCACAGCTATGGATATTAAATTAAGAGAATTCACAACAAATTTGGTTAAAAATTCAATATAACACCTCAAACTAGCCATTTAAACCACTTAGAAAACTCGCCACGCAAAAAAGTCATAAAATTCCTTTACAAACACACAATATCTTCAGGGGAAGTAAATAAAACAGAGCAAAAATATAGGAAACATCAATTGATTGATATACAATACAACTCACTATGGGTTAAACAGCTATTTCAAACTATGTATATTAAATGCAAATATATATATGTATACTGACTTGAAACAAACGGACGACTTCTCGCAGAAGCTAGCTAGCTACGATTCAACAACGCTCTCATACGAATGATAAGGAATGGATAATACTGTTATCGAAAGATACTTTAAATATTCATCATGAAAAACGTGCACGTTAACTATATTGCTGCAACAAGACAAGTCATCGTATACCGATCATTAATAAGAGACAAGAGACCTATTACAATTTTAAACCAGTTACAAATGACATGTCAGTTTACTACATGTATGTGACAATATTTTCTTCAAGAGCACTTCTGTACTATGTATATAACTATCTAGGCAGTGACTTATTACGGTATTATATATAGTCGTAAACATTCAAAAAAGTGGGGTATTGTGGTGTAAATTGCAAAATGAGAGTTAGAGAGAGGGGGAGAGGAGAGAGAGGGGTGAGGGGGGTGAGGAGAGAGATAGGCAGAGAGGGGGAGAAGATAGAGAGATAGATAAACAGAGAGAGAGGGAGCAAGAGAGAGGGAGCAAGAGAGAGAGAGGGAGCAAGAGAGAGAGAGAGAGCAAGAGAGAGAGGGAGGGAGAGAGAGATAGAAAGAGAGGAAGGGAGAGAGGTCCAAGCTTTCTTCTTTTAAACCCTTTTGTGGGAAAAAGACTTTATGCCATAAAGTTATTCACCATTTGTTTTCAAGTGACCATTACTTCAAAAAGGTCTTGACTTCATCTCATTGAAAACCGCCACTCATGACTTTACTGTCGTTTGTAAACTTGGATGGATACACCAATATGTGTAAGAATGTCTTAAGTCCCTGTTTATTAAACAGACAATGACAAGTCATAACCAATTTACTTGATCAAATTGTCCAGTATTTTTAAACCATCATAACCAATGTTACCGGAAAGGTACACAACCTTCAAAACTCCCAACATAGTCTACCCTTATGGTACATTTTTGGATAACAACTACAAATACCCCAAAATTCATCAATATTCATCCAATCACAACTCTCGGATTAAAAATAACAACCTTTCACTTCAATGGATCCTTTCTGTGGATTACAAAAGGGAAAATAGCATTGTCTTTGAAAATTATCAATAAATTCATTTCGAAAATTGTACACGCACCAGTCAAGGTAAATTTAGCCCAGCACAAAATCGATCGTGCCATTGCTAGAAATGTTGTAACAATTTGGAAGCCTAATATTAGTATCTCATACATCACTACACATCATATATATATATTTATATATTCACGAAACGATAAGTCTCACTGAAACTGTCAAATGCAATTAACGCTAAATTTCTACAAAACACCAATCAAATCTCGACTAAAAACACAGCCTAATATGCCTTTGCTAATCATACCCCAAATCTAGAACACAAAAAAAATATATATGTATATATTCCTAAAACAAAACCGACACGTAAAAGTGGCAAAAATGCACTTATATTGAAATGACAGAGATAAAATACAGAGTACAACACTAACGTCAATGAAACTCAACGGCTGTCTATCAAGACTTAACTCTCATATCGCTAGAAAAAGAACAATTCCGCTACATGATATCCTCATGCTAAAAATTTGCATATATGCAAATATATATATATTTATATATCTATATATATACTTGTACTGACAGACGCCTCGCTGATGTGCGACGTAATGACATCTTTCGAATAACCAACTAATGTGTGTACCTTCTCGCTCTAACCCCTTCACACGATACACAATTTCAGGCACACATTAATAAACAAGTTACTGAAAACGCAGTTCTGATAATAGTTAACATTTTTCATAGATTTAGCACCTCAAAACAACTATCGACACGAATGAATATAATACAGGCAAAGATTTTGTAATCTGGATAGAGAAAAGAAAAAGATATATATACGAGACATCAGTCCATGATTATAAGAAAGATACAAGCTCAAATTCATACTGGAACTAAATACTACGCAATACCATTGAACATTAACCTAAGGTAAATCAACCTATGAAAAACATGAAATCTGCTAAGCGTTAAATACAATCAAATCATTTCAAATTGAACACAAAATAACTACAAATACGACTTTTCAAAGCAACTATGGTCAGTCTCTGACGCTATTCTTATTTACAATACCAGTTCGAGAACTGCTTCATTTGGAATGATAGTTAGAGGGCCAATGTCATTATTTCAGGTGGACGAACGATGAAGAAGATCAAAATATGGTCAAAAGTTCCTTTTTTTATGTACAGGACGAATTAGTTGATAATTTAGTAAGTTTCATTTACAATCGTAATTCTATTCACAAGTTCAGGAAGGAAAAATTTATTTTACAGAATTTATTTTACAGAATTATTCTATTCACAGGAGGGGGAAGAAAAAATTTAAATTACAGAGTTATCTTCCTCATAGGGAAAACAAGTGAAAAAAAAGGTACAATTTACAATCTTATTCACAAGAAGGGGCGAGAAAAGAAAGTTATTTTAAGATTTTGACCGCTTTTCTTTCTCTGTTGTATAAAGACAACAATTCTTGAAACGCACGGAGAGAAATCCAATTCAACTTAAAAAACTCGCAATTTATTAAAATGTTAATAACTTGAAATTAATCATATTTCCTTAGTTATAGCAAAAACAATTATTCAAATATATGAATAAATATGTGATATGTTGCAAGTAGCATAGAATATAGAAAATAGAAGACTTCCTGGTTTATAACAAAAGTTATAACTGCCTTCGTTAGCAGTGTAACAAGATTTGAAACAGAATAATATTTGAGCTCAACTCAAATGTAATTTCACAGGGCAAAAAATCCGCTAATTCTAGGACAAATCTTTCAAGAAAGACGGAACACATGCTTGAAAATCACACAGAACAAAGGCCTATACTTTTTAAAACTTCTACTGAACAAATGCAAAATTCAATAATGCTTCAACTACGAACATATAGCAAGATGATCCCCATAAAATGTGCAATATCTCAAATAAGGTTTACCTCAAAAATTGACCTTTTCTTCAAATTCTCTAGCAAAAATAGTTATTCTCTATGTTTACAAACTTCATCGTCCACAAAATGTACAAATTTTATTCACAAAATGTTTTAATTTAGTTTCACAAATTCCATCAAATTCACACAAAATCCATCGAAAGTTATACCATTCATAAATCACAAAACTTTGAGAAACACAATTCCAAGATGAAAAATTTGGTAACCTACTAATTCCTATGTAATGCATTTTGCATACATCTCAACAGACATGGACATATGAGAACATGAAGAAAAAAAAAACTCTTTTGGTATCGTATCGTCTAAATGACAGTCTGAATGAAGACACTCAATTCTACAAATCCACAGAAGAAAGATACAAAAAAAATGATTCCAAAACTTGCCTTCAAATGCCCACTAAATCACATCTATGCCACAAGTTACAAAAATACTCGGATTATCTAAAATATCAAATACTTCTTATTAAAAATGTCAAGTATTTGTCCAATATCCAAAACGCTACACACATCGAGTATAAGACAACGGTTACTCGCGCCAAACATGACACCAAATGCACATATGAACTAGTAAAATTTGAATAATGCTATATGAACGAGAAGACAGAAAATACCACAATTAATTTATGTTTAAACTATGTAGCACCTGTTAAAATTCAAATATATCAACGTTAATCTTCTCTAAAGAACCAACTTTCATGACTTTCGTCAGAAAAAACGCAACTATCCACCGAAGTCCTCAAAGTCGAGGAGCGCATTAAACAGTTATATGAAAATTACGCCATTCAGAAAATTCATTGTAGTGATTTCTATCTCGTGCTAGCTCAATTTGGCTGTATTTGTAGTTATGAATGGATATCTAAGACATTTCATCAAACATTTTCTGTACATTCCGCGCCCTGTATCTCACGTAAGACTTAACCTCCTTCCGTCTTCATGAGTCTTTACCGCTAAAAAACAAAACACATCTCAACTATATGAAAGAACAGAATAATAACAGCAGGAAAGGATTTTTGCCCGTAAATACATGCTTTTAAAGCTTCTCAAATACGCAATCGGGAGGAAAAAATATGTCACTATCATTTTATATACAGGCGATGAGGTATATGTTAAAAGGCAAAAAAATATATATTGCAAAACGTGAACTTTTTTATACAAAGACAGGGCGTAAGTAAAGAAATAACGCTACGGGAATCGACGTATTAACAAGAAGAAGAACGAGGTCTAAATTTAACAACGGTATCGTGTACGAAGGGGAAGATATAAGAAGGTTAAAAGCTCAAATCCGTAAAAACATTAATGACAAAAGAGCGTGCATGCTAAAGTAGAGAATAAAACCGCTAGTGCGCAATAATGCCTCAACTACCGATGAACAAACAGAGGCTTTAGACTGGTAGCAGCGATCTAAATAAAAGCTCGCTCTGAAAACTTCTAACACAAGGCCCTGCATTTTTTTTCAGGGAAAATAAAAAATATGGGCAAGACAAGCGTGGGACCCACCAGCTGCACTCTGCAATCTCTTTTGGGGGTGGTTTCTTTTGACACGAGGACGGGGACTCCTAAACACGATCAAATTGGCAACTATGCATGAATTAAAACGGGGACGCTACAGAAAATTGATTCTTGCGCTACGACACGGGTCAAATGAAACTGAAGGGTTGAACAAGACATATCAGAACATAATAACCCCTGATTATTTAAGACTAAACTGTTTATTAATTTTCCAATGCATGATGCATCAGGCTAATCAATATTATACTCGTCTTGATGGTACTCAAGAATTAAATATTATTGAAATTGTACATACTACATTTTGGACTTTGCCAACCATTTAATACGAAAGCCCCATGAACTTAGCTACATGTACGTATGCTACTAGCCAAGTTCTGATTCCGGACATATTGTTTTGATTTAGTATTAAATTTACCTCTTTATTTCATTTTATCAAGTACATTACTTGTGATTGCTCATTAAAGATTCTGAATACATTATAATTTATTAATAAACAGTGTTTAATATTGTAAGATTTGCTGTTTTCACTATATGATTTCATTCTGACCGAAATCTACACAGCAAATATGAGACTAAGTTCCACATTACATGTTACAAAAGGGAATTTCCCTAGAAATAATCTGGGGGGATCCCCCTAGTTATCAACACATTACAAATCCAGTCTATGCTTTAATTATGAGAGGTCTGAAAAAGCCTGCCCATTTTCACAATTCAAAGTTAATTTTCAAACAGAGCGAAATGCATTTCATGAAACACATCAAGCAGATGGCTGCAATTGAATATGCTAACAATTTCAAACAAATCAGTGAATGAATAAAATCGCTTCCATTACTTTCGTTCTTGTACGTACAGTTGACTGAGACTGTAAGACATAATAAATCAGATCAATTTCATTCCCTGGTCCCATGTATAGCAAATTGTGTCACCGGTGTTGACAATTCCTTGATTGGTACCATTGTTCTTTATTCCATTGGGTTGGTTGTATTGAGGTTGTTTGCCCAAGATGAAGTGTCCGTTGCAGGCACCACCCCGACCCATCCCGAGTCTAAAAGAGACCAATCCTTGAGATGGTTGCCATCCCATCTCGAGTCTCAGATGTGCAGCTGGGAGAGCTTGTCTTGCACCAGCAGAAGTCAATCACCTTGGTAGACGTACTGGTAGGGTCTCGCCCTGGTCGGACTCAACGGGTACGTACTGTAGATGTTACCCGACGGAGACCGGACGTAGAGAGGTCGGTTGTAGGGAGGGTGGTGGTGGTATTGGTGCTGGGGTGGGCCTGGGATGGGCGAGGGGTGGTAGACCTGGGGCGGGACCGTGGGCGAATGCAACACCTGAGGCGGGAGAGGGCCTGGAATGTTGGCAGGGCGGTAGTGGATCTGATGCGGCGCCAAGGTCGGTAGCGCCCCTCCTGGAGAACTGATGGGCGTGCTCCCGTAGGAGTAACTCACCAGTTGCGACGTCGACTGCAGGTGATGCAGGGGCGCCTTTGGCTTGTGGGAAGGGCTGCCAAGATGAGCAGCGGTCGTTCTAGAGAGTGCTGAACTGGGTGCTACATGTAGCTGCCTCTCTTGGACCAACCCTAGCTGTGAGTGGGGTACCTGGTTGGTTGTTCTTTGGGTTTGAGGTTGATCGGTCCGATTTGAACGTTTCCTTGATGCATCACCTCTCGATGCTAGTACCGACGTTGACAAGTTGCTGTTGTTGTAAATGGGGAAGGACGGTAACATGCTACTACTCGAGTTGTTATTGTTATTCGCCGTTGATGACAGTTGTGGGGGTATCGACGGCGTCTCCACGTTTGAGCCTCCAGCCCTTTCCGTTTGTAATAACGGAAGATTGACGAAGGCGATTGAAGAGTCTGACCGATTATGCAATGGCCTCTCTTTCTTCAGTCTCAACTCGCTGGCTTTACCAACCAGCCCGCTCGCAGTCTCACTACCCTGTACCCCAACTGATCGTTCCCCAAAATCATCAACATCAATCTCTTCCTTAATCCTATCAACACCTCTCCTAACCCCACTGCCCCGAGCAACCTCATTGACAACCTTCACCGTATTATCCTTAACATCACTAAACGACCTTTTCTTTCCAGCCCCAGCCTTGGTCACACTCTGCTTCTCCGCATCACCTCGAGGGCCACCCTTCCGCGACGTCCTGGTGTCCGGGCTGGGGTTAGGGCTGTCGGGGATGGTCACGCAGCTCACCACGTGGGGCCTGTTACCCTTGCCGACGTCCCCGCCCGTCTTGGTAATTGGGGAGGGGCTCAGGGAGGAGCAGGAGGAGCCGGGGGAGGAAGGGATGTTGTGGCGGGTGTGGCCATCAGGGCTCGCACTCAGGATACTGTTGGAGCTGCTGAGTGAGCAACTATGCGTGATGCTGTTGTCGTTGCATGCTGTGCAGCCCTTATCTTCACACCTGTAAGCAAAGAGAAAGAAACCAATTACATACTCCTCTTTCTTTAGACGCAAATTAGATTATTTTGAACCTACTATCAATATGGATTTTAAAAGTTTGAAAGCAAATTTTTCAAGGATGTTATAATGAAAATTTAATTTATACCATTCCCCTCCCCCCCCCCTCCCCCCCCCCCCCCCCCCCCCCCCAAAAAAAAAAATCAGGTTCTAAGTTGAATTATTAGCAGCTGTTATGCAGAGAATCCAAGAACATTTGTCATTGTGACTGGAAAATCTTACCCCTTTGCCGGCCGAACCACCTCATCTTCACTATCGCTACTGATGGTGATGACACTCGGCGTTGGACTCGGTGAATCCGGGATCACGATGGGTTCCCGCTTGTTGGCGTAGGACGACGTCTGCCCCCCTCCTCTTCCACTGGTCAGGCCAACGTCTCCTTTGGTTTCCTGGTCCCGCTCCTGCTTTAGGGCGGGGCTTAGACGCAGCTCCGAAGCGGTGGCGGTGGTGGCGGTGGTGTTGAGCATCCGTCGGCCCTGAGGGCGGGACTCAGAGGCGTGTAGCATTGGGGGCGTGTTCCCTTTGATGCGCTTGATCTTCTGCGGTGAGAGACTGCTGCTGAATGCCGTGTGCGTCCTGGGGTGAAAGGAATTCAATACAAATAAGGTTTGAAGGTTTTTTATTATTTTTAATTGTGGTGGTTATTTTTCCTGACTGCTTATAAAGCATTAATGCTTGTTAGTAAGCAACCAGAGGACTGACGACTATAGGTCCTCTCCGAGGGACCAGTTGAATTAATGAGCAAATTTGAATTGTATCCTTAAAAAAGTGGAATGGGAATTGAGCAATGGAGTACGGAATGTGAGGACTGCTACACTAGCTCCAACCATCAAATAAAAATTGCTCCTTAATTGAACCAACAACTTTAAAGCACTGTTTTTGTTCTGCCGCCCCATCTACAAATATTGCTCCTGCTTCTTCTACTTCTACTACATCTCGTCCTCAAGGAAGGCGCTTTGTTCCTATAGCTGTCCCAAAACAACTACTACATAGTGAGCATCTCTTTGAGAAACATTAAATGAAAAAGTGTACAAATAAGTTTTGTAACCATATTTTTGGTTGATATATAGACAGGTTTGACTGTATCAAATGATGCGTTGACGGCCAACTGTACTCACTTCTTATCTCCTTGTTTCCTGGCCAGCCTGTGCTGTGAGACACCCCTGTTGGTAGCCGCTGATGCATGGGGTAGGTTGCTGGTGGTCCCCCAGGTCTGGGAGTGCTGCAGGGAGTGCTGGGGCGTGACGGGGATCATCGGGTGGAAGTGATGCCCTGCCGGAAACTGGGCTCTCTGTAACGACGTAGAAGAGAATCGGGAGTTAGTTCCATCTTAAAGCCCCACTGCACTACTTATAGCTACTTGTGCCCACTATATAGCAAACAATGACTAAGCAGTGACCGTTGGTCCCCCATTAATCCCTTTTTCTTATATTAAATGGGGGTTGATTTGATGCGATAGCCACCTGTTAGTGACCTTGCAGGGAGGTCTAATCCCTCCAGGTAAAACTAGTGGAGACAGGCTTTAAGGGATTTTGGTGATGGCACCTATTACCTATTACCCATGTCGTACACCTTTCTCGTCACATGGGGGTGTTTCACAAAGACTAAGATCAACTGTAAGTTTGACTTAACTATGGCAGGCCATTCATGCCACTGGTTGCTCTCACCATTGGTCTCTCAATTATGATCTTTAGATAATATTTTTTCCTTCAATAATGAATTATCAACAACAACAAAATCTTGTACGTCCCTTGAAAAAACAATGCCAGTGAATGATGAGAGAAAATAGTGGCATGAACAGCCTGCCATAGTTAAGTCCAACTTAAAGTAGATCTTAGTCTTTGTGAAACACTCCACAGGTATTAGCACCAAGGGTGTTATGCACTGGTTGGAAACTTTTAATATCACTATGTTTCGTATTCTTTTCTGAATGAAATAGGGGCCATTAAAACAACCTTACTAAACCAACAACGCCACTCACCTCAATGCCGTGATCATAGAAGGTGCCTTCCCCAACGTCCATATGGAAGAGGGCCGGGCTGGGTTCGGTCGTGATGAAGCCTGATTCATCAGAGCTACGCCACGATACTGGGGCTGCAGAAACATACTGCCGTCTGTAAAAGATAGGATAATAATACATGAGATTTATATAGCGCCATTATCCATTTTAATTAAATGCTCAAGGCGCTTCAAAATATTAGGAACACATTACATCATGACAAAGAATCGGTACATTTACATAAGAAAGAAAATGCAAAAATGAAAGAAGGAAAGAATGAATGTCTGCCTTCAAAACGCAAAATCAAACAAATGGGATTTAAGGTTGCTCTTAAAAGATGTTGAAGAGTCGGAGTTCTTCAGCTCCGGTGGAAGTGAATTCCACAGGGCTGGTCCGGCATGAGCAAAAGCTCGTTCCCCCCAAGATTTCTTTGAAAGCGGTATGTGTAGAAGACCAGAGTTGGAAGATCGGAGGGTACGTGTGGGTTGGTAGAGGTGAACTAAAGACTGGTTGTATTCAGGAGCTGTTTTGTTCATGATTTGATGAACTAAAAGAAGGATTTTGAAAATTATACGTTCTTTTACAGGCAACCAATGGAGATTTTGTAAGATAGGAGTAATGTGACTATGTTTGCTTGACAGAGAAATGATGCGTGCAGCTGCATTTTGTAGTTTTTGTAACTGTGCAATTTGTGAATTTGGTAAATTATAGAGTAAACTGTTGCCGAAATCCAAACGTGAAGAAATAAGTGAGTGAACAAGTTTCTCTGTTGCCGAACGAGTCAGATATTTCCGTATGAAGCCAATATTGCGCAATTGATAGCGAACTGATCTGGAAATGCTTGTGATTTGTTTGGACATAGACATTTGAGAATCAAGAATGACGCCAAGATCGCGACATGAATTTGATAAGTGAATGGTGTTACCGGAAATAGAAATTGAGTCTATATTTAATTTATTCAACTGAGGTTTTGAGCCGAAAAGAATGAATTCGCATTTACTATGATTTAATAGCAGAGAATGTGACTTCATCCAGGCGTCAATATCAGCGATGCAATTTTCCAAATTTTGCAAGGTTTGGGAAGCTCGAATTTGATGCGGCGGAAAAGAAACAAAAACTTGTATGTCATCTGCATATAAATGATATTGAACAGAGTGACGTTGAAAAACATTTCTGAGACCAGTTAGATATATTGAAAATAAGGTGGGCCCGCCCACAGAGCCTTGGGGTACTCCACAGCCAAGTGGCCTGGGGGAGGATGTGAAACCATTTAAAAGGACAGACTGTGAATGGCATGAAAGATTTGCAATATGTGAAAGGGTTCCTCTTTACAGAGAGTTTCATATCATCTGTCATCTGTTGAGAGCCAGAACAACTTTAACTCTGTATAAAATGTTACACCCCTTCTGACCCCAAAGAGACATTCTGTGCTATAAAGACTGATTCCTCAGCAGGATGCTGCCAAAAGATACTTCAAAACAGCAGAAAAAGGATGCAATATCTGAAAGGGTTTATCTCACAGTTTTATTTATTTTTTATTGCTGGATAATACATTTCATGGAACGGAGCGGGAAAAGCTACAGTAAAATTTGTATGTCTGTTTGTTTTGTTTGTTTGTCTCTGTATCTTTGTGTCCCTGTGTCTTACCTCCAAGTCTCAGTCAAGGTTTGTGCCTCCGGAATGACTGGCTGCTGTGTCACTGCTGCTGCCCCTTGTTGCCATGGTGAGAGGAATACCTGCCCTCCGTTGGGCGGCCATGATTGGACTGGCCCATTCTGTAAAAAAAAAGGAAAAATTGCAATATAAATACCTTTTGATAAATACATTTATTAGTATTTTGTATTTATTAACATTTATTTCCTTCTCAACAGTACAATATGAAACACAATGTATATATACATGATATATGTAACAATTATTTCAATATAGAGTATACAGTAAATAATTCAGATACTGAAGGAGGCGAAAACCCGGAAAGCATAGCTTGAGTTGGGAACTCCCATAATAAGTTAACACAGTTACCAAGAGAACATTATAGATATTATTATGAAAATTACATTTTATATAACAGAACGTTGATAGGAAAGAAAAATAGTAAATAGTAAATGGAAAATGGAAGAGAGAAAGTGTTCATTGGTAATAACTGTGCACGAAATGAGAACATACAACCACGCTCCAATATTTTCAGAAGCAAGGACATACACAGATATTCATGAAGATTTTTCTTCATGGGTTAACTGAAAAAAGATATTTTTTCAGAAAATTGAAAGATTTGCAAGTTATCATCTGAGGGATAGCAGTTATTTCTTTCCATTTGTGCTGGAAAAGAGATTAAAACAAGTTGAAGTCCCATACATTCTCTTTTATGTTAGTCCCGTAATGTCTAAAAGCAAGGTGAATGAGCCTGAAATGAGGCAAAGATCATGAAATTTACATCTCTGGTCATTTAAATTTACATCTCTGATCATGAGATTTACATCTCAGGTCATGAAACTTACATCTCAGGTCATGAAACTTACATCTCTGATCATGAAATTTACATCTCAGATCATGATATTTACATCTACGATCATGAAACTTACAACTCAGATCATGAAATTTACATCTCTGATTCATCTACATTCTTGGGTTACATACTGGTAAGAAAACTGTCTGTCCCTGGGCTGCTGGCCTTGGCGGCCATCCCTGCTGCGTTCCTGAGCTACCCACAGCCATCGGTAACGCGACGTGCTGGATCGAATGGTTGCCTCCGTGCCCTCTCTGGCCTATGGGGGCCACCACGGTGGTGGTGTGTCTTGAACTTAATGATGAACTCTGTAGAGGGGATAGAAGAACAGTAAGAGCATATTAAACATTTAAATCTTAAAGTTGGCAGTGCATCTTCTAGTTAAATGAGATATCATTACTATGTCAACATTTCTAAATTGATGAGCTAACAGCAGAATCAAGGGTTAACCGGAACTTTGTTGCTGTCAATTTGAAGAGAAATATATAATTTCAGAATCTTGCCTCTTAAACATAGACTAGGTATTCATCATTGAAATAAATACAACAAAACGTAAACATATGAAAGGTAGATTAGAAAAAAAAGAAACATTGGCACTAAAAACATTCTCCCATACATACGTCAATCATTAAGTGTAAAATACAAAGTAAAAATTGTTTTAAAAAAGGTGTCAACTTTTTCAACAAATATTATTTTATAAAATTCATGAATTGTATATTGGTTCCCGTATCATTCAAAAGACATGAAAAAGACTTGACTGAGACGAGGAGAGGAAGAAAACTAACAATAATCTTGGCAATACTGACTGTGTTGGTAAAAGAAAATCATCTATCATTCTTTTATGTCCCACAAATCTAAACAAATTCTTCTTCCATTCAGGAGGCAAAAATAAATGAGAGCAAGACAATGAAAATCTTGGCCTTCTTTTACTGTTAAAAATGACTGTCATTCTTCTTTTGTGTTTTAGGAATATAAAGAAATCTACTCATGGGGAAATATAATCATTTAAAGGTAAAGACCAGTAATGGTCATGCGATTGCATTGTGAAAGAAACGTTGTGGAATCGATCAGAAAAGGTCGATCATCTAGCATCTAGCATCTGCAAGGTTCTGGAATCATCAAAATGATAAGAAATTTGGCTCATTCTTCGTAAAGTTACAAGCACTATACACAGAAAGATGTATATGGGACTACCCTATCTCTCTCACCAGACCATGAGAGAAATAAATTTACCAAATATATGAATTAGTAGGCGGTTTCCCGGCAAATTTTTTATCATCATGTATTAGTCAAAACATATTCTTTCACATGATTGGTAATGAGAGCTTCCATTTCATTTTTTGAAATTGGGGCGTTGCCAATACTGGTCTTTACCTTTAAGGTATACATACAGGGGACAATGAAAATCTTGGAAATATTATGCTGGTCAAAAATGGCTGCCATTGTATTTGTGTTTCAATAATAATTTCTTGTTTTTGTGTCTTTTTAATAACATAAACCAATCCATGAAAGAGACAAAAAAGAACATTTAAAGGGAGAAGGGACAATGAAAATGTTGGCAGTGTTATGCTGTTCAAAGCGACTGCCATTGTATTTGTGTTTCAATAATAATATCTTGTTTTTGTGTCTTTTAATAACATAACCAATTCATTAAAGAGACAAAAGAGAACATTTACAGGGAGAAGGGGGATAATGAAAATCTTGGCAGTAATGTGTAAGTTCAAAATGGTGCCCGTCTTTGTTTTGCGAGCGAAGCCTACAGCATACAATTGCATTGTCGCAGTGTTCGATAGATTCGCCATGCATGTACACATGTATGCCTGCTTGGTTCCTTGCTTGCCTGTGACTGGCTATTAATAGCATGGGGAAAGGATTTAGGAAGATGACTCAGAGAGAGTAGGGAAACAAGGGGCAGAGAGAGAGAGAGAGCTCAGAGGGAGAGACAGAGAGAGAGAGAGGGGACAGTAGAGAGCGAGGAAGAGAGAAAGAGAGGGAGGGGGATAGAGAGCGAGGAAGAGACACAGACAAAGGGACAAACAAATAGAAAGAAAGAGAAAGGCAGAGAGCATAAGAAAGAGCGGAAATAAGCATAGAGAGTGAGCAGAAAATAAGAAAATAAAAATATGCGAACAAAATATTTTAAAAGAAATAAAAGCGAGAAAAACACACAAAAGATGGAGAAATAGATATGATTCTTTTTCTGAAAATAGAATAGAGAAAGAGACAAATCATCTTTGACAAACAAAAAAGTATAATTGACCTCAGAGACGGACAGAAAAAGAGAGATAGAGACGGACAGAAAAAGAGAGATAGAGACAGAGAGAGGCAGAGGCAAAGAGAGGCAGAGGCAAAGAGAGGCAGAGGCAAAGAGAGGCAGAGGCAGAGAGAGGCAGAGGCAGAGAGAGGCAGAGGCAGAGAGAGGCAGAGAGAAAGAGAGAGAGACTGAGAGAGAGAGAGAGAAAGAGAGAGAAAGAGAGAGAGAGAGAAAGAGAGAGAAAGAGAGAGAGGGTGCGAGTGAGGTGAAGATGATCCCCTCACTTCCCAAATCTATTTCCTATTGTCTATGCACGAGGGTACAAATTAGTATGAGCCACACAGAGAGCGACCTAAACCACTCCTTCCCTTACAAACAAACAAAATTTAACCAACTTCACAACCCACTCAACTAAGGTTGGGCACTGACAAGGGTTCAATAGCAAATCATTATCACTTATCAGAATAACCATTTAATTTTAACAACAGCGGCATCCCTGCCTATCCCTTTAAAAAAAATTAAAAATTCCTTTAAATAAACCCCTTCCACGGAACGAAATATGCAATCCACACACCAAACTGGGCAATGGAAAAAGCACTCTTTTCTATTTATCCACACAAATTTTTTCAAAATAGTCTTGAAAGTCTGTGTCAACTTGTACATGTAACTACCTGTTTGCACGGTTTTGGTTTTGGTAAAAAGGTGTTTTTCTTTTTAACTGATAACGAACATAATTCCTTTTCAGACAAGTCTCCACATTACCAAGTAAATATAAGTTTGCATTACTTGTTGTGTTTTCATTTTGATAAGTATTAGTAGGGCGTATTAGTATTCCATAGTACCAAACTTGCTCTTAATGAGTCCACAAACTTCAAGAAGGAAGAAAAGGTTTTTTCTTTTAACTGAAAGCATTTCATTCAATATATTTAAATGTTGGCAGTCTAAACAATTGCAGCCCATGGTATCTAGATTTACTATACTAGTTACAGTGCAAGATCCTGGCTTTTTATCCACATAATCTATGCATAAAATTTGTAAACACAACATGCAATTTCTGAAGTCATAATACAGCGATCAGGTTTACAGTTTCTAAAGTCGTTATATTTCATGATGTGACCTACAAACAAGGATTAAAATTCAACGCAAATAGTCACAGCTGTCGGAGGCTAGGCGTTTGTTATAAGCCCTCTATGACCTTTGCGAGAAGTAGAAAAGCGTTGAACTGTAAAATGTAGACAAATTCAATGCACTATGCCATGTTAGGAGTAGGAGTACATATGGACCTACTTAAAAGGGATCGTACTATAAATTCTGTAACTGTTTTAGAAATTGTAGTAATGCAATGACCATGCATGTGTAAATTACAAGTTATTGTAGCATCATACTGATTTGCATGATAAATTATAACGGTGGAGATTTAAGTAATAATATATGCGACAACAGTAGAACAAAAATTTGTCATTATGTTCTATGGATTTCAAATTACTTGATTGAGAAAAAAATATATATCTCTATGGTTATCTCCGTAATGACTTCTCTACAAGGTGCTTCTTACATTGCTTAAATTTCCCTTTAAATTACACAATCATTTTTAACTTGGCTGTCTAATAATTCCAGTAGAAAAGATTTGAAAGTAAGGTCCTTAGGGAGAGGAAAAAGATGTTCTATTTATGAACAGTTTTCATCCTAAAAATATACTACCAAGACAATTGTCCCTATTCTCAAATACTCTATCCCCATTTCCTCTGCTAATATATTTCCATTCTGATGTTCTCAAATTTTATTTCATCTCAGCTAAATTGCTTTCCAGACTGTTATGACAAATTCCCTACGAATAAGGCAGTTTGTCGGACTCCATGGCAAGAAATAGTCATAGTCATCAAGCCCCACAAACAAAAGCATAATGTGGGACTACGTGGCAAGATAAAGACGTCACTATGATCTATCGAGAGGAAAGCCTGCGCTTTCATGATAAATATGGCATGCTCGCTTCCCCGTAGAAGATCCTAAAGCCTGCATACTGTTACTTCCTAAATCTGATATAGGTGGGACTACATAATAAATGTTGTCCTGTTATTGTATTGTATTTTTAACAAGTCTGCCCTTTTTATCACTTCATCTCTACTTGTTGATGCTAGCGATAGCAACGGTTTCCTGTCTTTAAGACCACCTTCTTATCTGTACCCTAAGATCTCTTTTCTCCTCGCCTCTCTTTCTCCTCCTCTCCTATTATGATTTCACTGCTTTGTTCAACTCAACAAGGAGTATAGATGATCATCTCAATCTTCTCATCAAATTTCAACACAATCTTCTCATCAATTTCAACTCAGTCGCCCCAAATGGAAAATGGAACATCCTAATAATTACACAATCAAGTGAACAATGGGTTATACCAATCAATGAGACAGGGGTGATTGCAAGATAAATGGGGAGAAGGAAGAAAATGTTGCAATAATCAAATGAGGACTGTCATAGAATGATTAATTTCAATTTCAATTCAATTCAATTTAGTATTTATTGTCCATTTCTGTATATTTGATTTTCACTCGTGTAACATATACAGATTAACATTTACTAATGAATTTACAGAAATGTAGACATTAACAGTAAATAAACAAGGTTTATGAACGTTTTTGTCTTCTAGTTTTATTTTCAGCTAGGTTTATTCAAAACCTTCATACATCCCAAAGGCTTGTACAACAAAAAACAAACAAACAAAACAAGAATATTCCCAAAGAATTAAGAGCAATTTTGTAAACCTTCATACACATCCTAGAGGCTTGTACCACAGAAAACAAACAAAACAGAACAAGGATATTCCCAAAGAATTAAGAGCAATTTTGTAAACAGAACTGATGAGGTTAATTAGTCTGTCTAGCATGAAGTCTCATGTGTAACTAAGCCAGGTGTACGGCCTCGCTCGGGTCCAAGGTAATGCCATAAATTTCCTGCCTGTGACTAACTTCCCTTTTTGTATGTAGTAAACTGCTTAGCTCAACCCTACTTTAGATACACAACAGCTCAGCCTCCCAAACATCAGGTTTTCTCCTTCTATATTTCTTCATTCTATCCTCTTCCCAGTTTTCTTCTTATTCTTTTCTTCTTCTCTTTCTATTTCACGATTCACTACTCTTTTCTTCTATTCTCTTGATCCCAAGTGTTTTACACATTTATTCTACAATATTTCTTTCCTATCTTATTCCAATCTCTATCTCCCACTATTTCTTTCTCTTTTTTATTTGTTTACTTCCGCCACACCTTGCCACTTCTAAATGTAATATATTTCCCTATTTGATCCAACTCCTTTCGTATAAAACACTTTTTCCCTAATTTTTCTTCCAGAAGCTAAATTACACTTCATTTACTTGCATCTATTCACTCATCTTTGTTTGCTTGTTGTTGTTTTTTCAGTGCTTATATAAACAGGGAGAGCAAGTGTGTTTAAAAAACAAGTTGTATTCTTTTTCCTGTATTCCAACCTGTTTTGAAGACTGAAAAGAAAATTCTTTTCCCAGAAAACCTTCTCAATTGCATCAAGTCTCGAACAATAAAGATTGTATGGAAGGATAATAATAGCATCTACTTAAGGAAAGGCCAAGCACGTCTCTGAACAGGAGACTGGGGATCAAGTCTAATCCAGATGCATTTCTACTGCTCGTTATGGGCAAGGCCATTGGGGTTACATGCATTGAGAGTTCCTGCCTAGACTCTTTACAAGGTGATTAGAAATATCCTGCAATTAGGAGTGTCTGGCACCAAGCGTCATGTGGCCCATGCGTGAGAAAATTCATGTGAATATTGACTGTACGGAGCCTATCATAAGGGTTAAGTAGTGGCGTAACGTGGGGCTAGTGGTTGAGGGGTGCTGATATCATTGGAGGGGATGGGAGGGGATGGGAGGGGATGGGAGGGGATGGGAGGGGGGGATGGGGGGAAGAGGATGAGAGGGAGGGAAGGGGGCACCAGTCTTAGATGCAGATGAAAAGTGATTTTCACAGGATCATTCTTGGGGGGGGGGGAACAGGGTAAATAGTGTCCTCTCTTTACCTTCCTTTTGCCTCGCCTCTCCCTCCCCTTTTTTCTTCTTATAACTCATTAGTGGATTGCACCCCCCCCCCCCTCGTCCCAGTCCCATGCCCCCTTTAGCTACAACACTGTGTACCATGAACATATTCACAGTTTGTCCTTATTGTAAGATTATGCCAACTTGTTCTACAATACAATTAATGTAGATACAAAATCATTTAGTGCCCCCACTCCCTCCTGAAAAAAAGAGAAGATGTTTCCAACTTTCTATCAACGCCTGATCATCACATCAGATCCTACTAGATTTTAAATCCTGACATGCTCTCCCTGGAAAATGACCTCAAAATACATAACATAATGAGTCAATCTTGTTTCCCAGAATCGACCCATTCACCCCTAGATTATCATTAGGAAATTAATGACCTCCTCGTATCATAATCATGCACTCCTTATGGTAGATGTATTTTGCACATTGGGGGAAATGCTAGCTCTTAAGCCATGAAGATTAATCCATCAACCCATACAAATTTAAATTAAACTTGAATAGTTTGTGTAATCCCCCCCCCCCCTTTCTCCATCCCAATATTGCATTGTACCTCTTGAATACACCTCTCCAACCTCTAATCATCATTCATCCTTCTCCTCCATCACAAAAAAACTCATCTAAGATTATGCTTGTACTTTGTCTTTGAGCCATGAAATATTATGCTATCCCATGTAGTTGGATTTCCCCCAGCTCCTCTTCCCCCTCCCACAGTACTTGATTATCCCCATCAATAGCCCCCATCAAACTCCCCCCTCAAACTCCCTCCCACCCTCCTAACCAACCCCCTCCTACCCAAAAGAGCACATGTTACAGAGATAATGCTTAGGCTTGATCCATGGAAGATTAAGCCGTAGCGCCCGCACGATCCTGTCACCTGGAATCGCGCTTCATCACCCTGTGAGTCAGGGATATTAATAACCAATCAAGCCCCCTAGTCAACCCCTGCGCCCCTAGAGGTACCCCTAAAGAGGAACCCTACAGAGATGATCCTCTAGGAAAGAACAACTCAAAGGAACTTGAAAGAATCTTCCAAGGGAACATCTAAAAGGGCCCCCCCTCAATAGAATCCTCAAAAGAGCTTCTAAAAGAAATTCTTTACAGGAAATCTTTAAAGGCCCACTACACTACTTGTAGCTACTTGCGCCCTTTATATAACAAACAATGCCTAATCGGTGACCATTGGTCCCCCATGATCCTCTTTTTCTTATGTTAACTGAGAGCTGAGTTGATGAGATAGCCATCTGTCCAGTGACCTTGCAGGGCAGTCTAATCCCTCCTGTAAACTACGGCAGATAAGCTTTAAAAGAACCACGCAAAAGGAACATTATGAACAAACTCTTACCAGGGACTCCTTAAAGACTGTCATTACTGCCGAGCCAGAAGGGATTAGACCACACAGCGAGGTCACTGACAGGTGGCTATCTCATTAACTCAGCTCTCAACAAACATAAGAAAGAGAGGATCATGGGGGACCAACAGGCACCGATTGGGGAAGTTTTCTATATAGAGGGAGCAAGTAGCTACAAGTAGGACAGTGGGGCTTTAAGTAGCTACAAGTAGGACAGTAGGACAAGTAGGACAGTGGGGCTTTAAGGAACTACTCAAAGGTAAATTATGAACAAACTCTTACCAGGGACTCATTTAAAGGCACACTGTCCTACTTGTAGCTACTTGCTCCCTCTATATAGAAAACTTTCCAAATCGGTGCCTGTTGGTCCCCCATGATCCTCTTTTTCTTATGTTAAATGAGAGCTGAGTTAATGAGATAGCCACCTGTCACAGTGACCTCGATGGCTCGCTGTGTGGTCTAATCCCTTCTAGCTGCAGTAGTAACGCCTACCTTTAAGAGACCATCTAAAAGAAATGCCTCGCCATAATACTCAAAAGGATAATATAGAAGCAAATCATTTTAGGGAACTCTGTTTAAAAAAATGACTCTTTAAATTAACTCTTACAAGAGCACCTACTTGGAAGTCATCAAAGAGAATCTAAAAGAAACTGCATACTCAAATGAGCTTTCAAATGGCGACGAAGCGATAATGAGTGCACATGAGGGAAGCGGGATCTCAATTAGTCTCTTCGCGAGACTCACAAAGTAAATAATCACTCTTAGGAGATTCTGGAGGTAATCTTTTCTAATGAAACACCTAAGTGGGAACTCCTAAAATGGAATACTCAACTGTATACTTGAGGAACTTATAACAGAAACCTTTTCAAGAACTCTAAAATAGGAAGGAAGCCTAGGACTCTTTCAAACACCTGGAAAGAGCCCCTTACCGAAAAAATCATATGGGAACTCATAAAAAAGAACTCTTGAGAGGGCCTCTTTGTAGGAAAATCTTTAAAAAAACGACATATAACAAAATCCCAAAATTATTTGAATCTGTCAGAAAAATTAAAGCAACTCATAAAGGAAGTTTTAAAAGAAATAAAAATAACCACAAACAAAAACCTCTAGGTTTACCTCAAAGAGTAGTCTGTGAAAAAGTTGATCATCTCATGAATATTTTATATTTGAATAATATTTTTAGGATATTTGCAATATACAACCACAATTAGGGCATGTCAAAGCTGTTAAAAAGTGGCTTGGATGTTGCTATTAATTCTCCTTCCCCCTTTTTCCCCCAAGTAAGGTGCGCATCTATTAATATTCCATTAGGAAACTGGATGTTTCTCGGTCGTCTTTCATCATTTTTGTTAGTTTGGGATTTCTCCAGATGCTCTGGAGTGATCTATTTCTGCCGTGTTTCGTGTCATATGGGATTGAAATCAAGAAACCAGCAAAACCACAGAATTTCCCCTCAAAGAGGAATACCCTCATCACACCATCAAAATTTGATAAAATACTGATAAAAAGATAAGTGATGAAGGAGGGTATGATGATTGAGAAAGGCAGAGAGAGAGAGGATCAGAGGGAAAGAAAGAGAGAGAGAGAGAGACAGATATACCAAGAGAGACAGAGAGAGACACAGAAACAGAAAGATAGAAAAAGAGAGACAGAGAGAGAAAGAGAGACAGACAGACCAAGAGATAATGAGAGACAAACGGACAGATAGACAGAGAGAGAGGGCGAGACAGACAGAGAGAGACCGGGTTATGATTGGGAATAAGAGAATGAGGGAGAATGAGCATGAGTGTGGTACAAATTTTATGTTCAAAACAGAAAAGAAAAAAAAAGAAAAAAAAGAAAGACAGACAAAAAAGTGGGGTAGGAGGCACATTTCATGCAGAGACTGTGAAAAAAATGAAAACAAAGAGGGGCAGATACATACAGATGGACACGCAGACAGACAGACAGACAAACAGACAAGTCACTTACCTGTGTGAATAGTTGGGGTTGAATCTGTAAACTCTGGGGTTGAGGGGCCTGACTGACCATTGCCACGTGATTGTCCACTCGGACCGGGTACACCTGCAGGGGCTGAAAACAATCACATTCAAAATTGTTAAAGAGAAAGTATTATACTGATGTCCCATACAATGTGTCCCAACATTGAAACATGAAAAAATCCCTTTATATGTACATTGAATAATGACTCTGCCCAATGTCACTACCATAAGTAATTTTGGTCATATCATATTTATTGGGGGGGGGGGGGGGGAGGTAGGGGACAACATAAATGAATCAAAGGCCTACTCTTTGCCATATTGGACCCATTGAAAGGTGAAAAATAATTTGATAGTTTCTTATTGTTTTTCTTGTTCTTGTTAGGAGATTCCAGAGATTGCTCCTAAATGCTCTACTATTCAAACTGAAACTAAGAATCATTTTAAAAATCTGAACTAGACGCTTTGAACTTAAAAATCTAAAGCCCCACTGCACTACTTGGACCCTCTATATAGCAAACAATGCCTAATGGGTGACCATTGGTCCCCCATTATCCCCTTTTTCTTATGTTAATTGAGAGCTAATTTGATGAGATAACAACCTGTCAGAGACCATGCAGGGAGGTCTAGTCCCTCTTGGCCAAACTAGTGCAGAGGGGCTTTAATGGGATATCTGTACACAGTGAGATGGTAGGCTGGTAGGGGATATAAGGACCTGTCTTTATAAACAGGTGGTTTTACTTTACAGGTGATATAGCAGATTTAACTGTACATTATCATTACCTGTTGGAAGGGGTCTGGTCTAGGGTACTGTGTGGTTGCAGGTTGTGGTTGGTTGGTGTTTTGCGACACCCTCTGAGCGATCTGGGGCGGCTGGTACGGGATGTAGGGACCCGACTGAAGGTGGTACTGAAGAAACGGGAACTCAGGCGCCTGGGGTCGGATCGAGGTACCTAACGTCTGCGAATGTGCCTGCGAGAAGAAATAGATATTTAGAAATCAGTTTTAAATAGTATTAAATATGCATTCTGGCATTGAAAAAAATACACAGGGGCTCGGGGCGAAATAGCCCCGAAATGTCCAAAAGAGCCCCCGAAAATTTGCATAGAGTTCAATGCAAAAAATATTTTAGAATGTTATTTTCATGCAGGTAAGCTTGAAAAGTAGCCCCCGAAAAATAAATATTAATTTTTTTCCCTGCGTTCTGGGAAAGGAGTAAGTGAAGAAAGGGGAAAATCTGGGCCCTAATTCATAAAACCTATTACCAATAACAAGTTACAATAGCTGTTATAAGCTACTGAAATCATTGCATTAGATTGGCTGAGAGCAAATGTGTCATATAATATTAGCATTTGTTATTGATAAGAAGTTTTATGAAACAGGGCCCTTGAAATTGATTGAGGAACAAAATGTCAAGGTTTTTCTCTCTAGCTTCCTCTAAATATGTAAAAGTTTTGTGACAGAGTCTTGTAAGAACTGAATCATAGAGTAAGAGGTTTCAACACATATTTTTTGGGAAAGACATTAATTCACTTTTGCTGTACTCTACCCAGGTGAGGTAAAGGGACATCTATTAGGGGGGAAATGAAATCAAAGAAACTTGGCTAAAGGCTGGGTTATGGTATTTAGCTCTTTGTACATGTATCAAAGAAAAACCCTGTACAAAGCTAGCTACATGTAGTGTCATTATCATTTGTCTGAAATTACACATAGATTGATGACACCCAATACCTTTCTTTTCAAACTCTACAGACAACTTTCTATGTTTTTGTGGTTTATTAGTCATTTCTGGCATGACACTCTCTTAAAAACAAATATTTTGTTAAGCAGTTCAAAGCCATGAACAATAGTCAAAGGGATCAGAGATATATTTAGGTTGATCACTTTCACTTCTCTAATTCATTTCCACTGAGCCCCAAATCCTCTATAAATAACGGTGACAAATTTCTTACTCTTACTAATACAGGTAGACTTGTGGTCAATCGTAAAGGTTACTTTGAATTGAAAAACATATATATATCATTATCAAAACTTCATCATTATTATATCTATAAGATTATGGTTAATTGTAAAGAATACTTTGGATTGAAGAAAAAAATCTGTATATCATTATTCAATCTTTCATCATTATACGATACAAAGTTCTCATAAAATGTGTATTACAAAATCTACCAAAGATGATGAAAAATGCGCTACTGCTGAATAATAAGAAAATAATCGGAGTTCATAATTTTTAAGGAAACATGATTTGCCAAGCCTTTGCCACATACTTAAGAATGCATAATTCCACATAACCATTTTCTTAATGGTGCTTTTCAATCTATATTATTTTTTTTGTTTTCAAATCAAAATTATAAGCATATTTGAGTGGTATACACTGCCCATATTGTGCAAGCCACATGTCTGCAATTTCACAGCAAGATCCTCAAAATTTATGTTGTTTTAAAAGCCCATTTTTATGGGGCCACTGTACATGCTAATATCCAATAGGTGATTTAATATCTGAGGGTTTTGTGTTGACTCAGGAGGGTATTGTCTACAGATGGAAAAACAATCAACTATGTCCGTCGCTATGGCAACTCGTATCATCAATGCAATGACGTTAGCCTTTGGAGGAAAAAAAGGAGATATGGACTTTTTTAACAAACGTTGAATTCACTGTATTTTACCAGATTTTGTAAACATAAAGTAGGTCAAAGAAAAGAGATCAGAAATTTCTGTAATAATCTTAAATATGAAGGCAAAAATGATATAGAATGGTGTAGAATAATCATCACTAATAAGCTTCAATACTTTTGTGGAAATGATGGATAACTCTTTTAAAATTGCTAAAATAGTGCATGTTGAACTTGCTAGTAACCTTTACAGAAAGAGTAACACTCATATCTTCAAGAAATCTGTAGTACGTTTCTGGAAATTTGTTTAATTGTAATGAAATGTATTTTTATCACTGCTCCTCGCCTAGTGCATGTACAACTTCCAACTAACCTTTCCACCTACATATATATCATCTCTCATAGCTTCAATATATATCTCTTTCTGTTTTTGCGTTAGCCACTTCACTGATAAGGTGTGGGTGTACTACAGGATAATCAACATTTCACCCTTTGGCTTCAAACCATTCATTTATTCATCCATTTATTCACCTATTCATTTCCCCCAAGAGGTAATATTCTCAATGGCTAAATTCAAATTGAAACCTCTTGGGGGAAAACTTTGTTAAATTATGATGAAATACTATTTTTTTTTTTTTTTTCCACTCTGAAAACATGTAGAAATAATGATTTACCATGCCTTCACCATATTCATTGTACATGAATGTTTTTTAAACTTTCTAGAATTGCATTGAAATTTATTTCTCACTGCTCATGTTTGTAAAACTTACAATGAGCATTTACACCTACAGTTATATTATCTCTCAGAGCTTCCATATATATATCTCCTGTTTTTGTCTTAGCCATATTATCTCTGATAGCTTCAAAGTATATATCTTCTGTTTTTGTCTTAGCCACTTCACTGATTGCGTGTGGGTGTACATGTACTAGCCTGGCTAATCAACATGTCACGCTCTGGGCTTCAGGCCGGCGACCGTCCATTAATAACTAATGTTTCTCCGTGGTTACGACGGCATTCACGCAATTGTGGGCGAGAGCATGGACAATCAAAATGTCACTGCACACATGCTACACGTACATCGTCGGTTGAGACCCAGAAAGGCTTTAATTGCTATCATTTTACATCAAGTTGATATCCTTCCGGTTTACAGAAGATAGTCTTGCTAGCACCAGAAGGGCATTATATCCTATCCTTTTACCCAGAGTTAACACCATTTAAAAAGACTACAGGGCAATATATATTCCTGAACATGGACTGTCTTGCTAATAACGACTGAATAACAAGAATTAAAAATAGGGTGATCAAATCTAAAGCCCTTTGGCAGCAAGATATAAGTGTACACGTCCACTCTACTACATTGTGTGGTCCACTATTTCTTATGTTACATGTGTTGGAAATGTTTATTTTACTTCGGTCTGTAAAAAAAAGAGATTAGTGATACGTAACATCATCTGAGCAGCAGCTAACCAATTTGATTAGTTGTCAACAATTGTCTGTTGATACCTGAACTGGCTATTGTTTGCAGCTAAAATATATACAACAACAAAAAGCACATTCAGACATTATGTAATAATTTTATATGTAGTGTATACAAGAAAATTTATTTTCATTATCACAATTATTCTTATCACTAAAGTGCTTAAAGACTTCGGTGGAAAGCGCTTTATAAGCACCGTTTTATTATTCTCATCAGTATCGAGTTCAAGAAGTGTGGTGTACAAGGGCTAAAGTAAGTTTTCCCTTACCTGGTTCTGAATGGCTGCATTGATCTGGTTGTTGAATGCGATGTTGAGGTTGCCTGCGCTGGCTGCGGACGGGGTCATGACCCCTCCAAAGCTTGCCGGGACGCTGGGCAGGTTGCTCTCGAAGAGCTGGGTACCTCGCTTGCACACCTCCATGGCTCTCACAGATGCCTTGGTACTGCACAATGGAGAATATCACAGCAGAGTTAGTAATCATAATTATAATAATAAATTTATTATAAAATAAAAAAAATTGAGATTTTTAAAGTTAAATGCACAATAGGAATTCCCATTCATAATTTGTTATGAAGTGCTTCCTCTTTCATCCATAAATGTCATGATAATTCTAATTTTCTATTTAGTCCATTTATCTTGGGTTGGAATCTTCAAATACATTTCGCAATGCACATTATTCAGTACAGAATTGCTTGTTTATTGTTGTTGTGGTTTTACGGGAGGTCCTTTGTGGATGTTTTCATCAGGAAATGCAAGATTTCCTTGGGGAATATTAACGGTTAACCATTTACAGGAACTTTGTTTTAAGTTATCAATAGCTCTTTGGGGTTCTCAAAAGCAAAATAACTCCCAGTCCCAGCAAATTTGTGTTCCTGTCCTGGTTCATCTCATCTTCTACTCATTGTTTTAACCGTTAAGTATGAGGAGGAGGAAGAGAAGAAGAAGAAGGAGGAGGAGGAGGAAAGAAGGAAAGAATACAGATACTTAATTCCTTCAGTGGGCGCATTCAGCTAGATGTGAAAGACTAACAGAAAGTTAAGGGCCTCTAGAGGGGCTCTAGAGAGGTGAAGGAGAGATCAGGAGAAGAGAGATAGAAAGGAGGAGGATGAAGAGGAGGATAGATAGAAAGAAGGAATAAGATACTTACTTCCTACAGTGAGCATACTCTGCTAGATGTGACAGACTATTATAAACGAAAGGATGGTTGAGGGGCATCAGGGGAGGTGAAGAAGAGAGGAGAAAGAGAGAAGGACAACAGAAGGAGGAATAGGAGGATAGATAGAAAGAAGGAATAAGATACTTACTTCCTACAGTGAGCATACTCTGCTAGATGTGACAGACTAACGAAGGGATGGTTAAGGGCCTCGAGAGGTGTGATCCTCTTGTCTGGATCGATAGTGAGCATCTTCTTCAGCAGTTCAACAAACTCTCGCCTACACAGAAAAACAAACATGAATGATTTGCATCATTTATTCAATATGCATACAGCTTGTTAACTTCAATACAACTTTTATTTCAATCTTTTAACTTGGTCAACGAAAGTATCTGATGAGAGAATGAAAGGCTTTCACTTTCTTTTTCAGCAGTTCAACATTCACGACAGAAAACACTGTAGTTTGGATATTTCTACTGATTTCTTTTTTGTTTTTACACTTTGAACTCAAGCAACTGAAATACCAGCAAAAAGTGCATTATTTCGATTTCATTCATCAGCTCACTGCACTCTCTCTTCCATAGAAAATAGTAAAACAACAAAATATTTGTCTTCATTTGTTCGGTGTACTATATCAAAACACAAATATTTTACTCTCTTGACTTGAGAACAAGATAGAAAAAACTCCTGCCAGGTCGATAGGGAAGTTTGACAATCAAATTTTCTCTTATCTCCCATCAACCCATTCAAATAATACTACACAAGCTACTATGGCAAACATCTTGTTAGTCACTGTATGATGACTGCACATCTAAGGTCACGTGCAGGAAGTGTTTGTTACACCTGTCAGTCTTCTCTGCCAGGTATTCACTTCCTTCCAGGTCGTTTGGCAAGTCACCCCCAAAATCATTTATCTTCAAATCCCCCTCCCGTCATCGCAAACTTCTCTCACCCATTAAACACTATAATATCTTTCGAAAATATCTCCTGTTGGTTGGAGCAACGTGACCTGAAGTCTAAGGTCACGTACAGGAAGTGTTTGTTACACCTGTCAGTCTTTCCTGCCAGGTATTCACTTCCTTCCAGGTTGTTCGGCAAGTCAACCAGGTAATCATCTTTCTTCAATTTCCACCTCCCCGCCACCCAAATAATTTCTCACCCATGAAACACTATAGCCAGGCAGAATTATCTCTCGTTTGTCAGAGCAGCATGACCTCAAGTCTAAGGTCACCTACAGGAAGTAAAAGTTACCTGTCATCCTACTCTGCCAGGTATTCACTTCCTTCCAGGTCAATCCACAAGTCAACCAGTTGATCATTTCTCCCACCCCCAACCAACCTACTTTAAATCCCATGAAATACAATACTAGCCATGCAAAATATTTCACTAGTCAGGGCAGCATGACCTTAATTCTTAGGTCACAAACAGGAAGTGTACATTACCTGTCATCCTTTTCTGACAGGTATTCACTTACTTTCAGGTCAATCCACAAGTCAACCAGTTGATCATTTCTCCCACCCCCAACCAACCTACTTTAAATCCCATGAAATACAATACTAGCCATGCAAAATATATCCTTAGTCAGAGCAGCATGACATTGATCCTTAGGTCGCAAACAGGAAGTGTACCCCCCTGTCCACACACAACATTTTCCGTGATTAGCTATACCGTTTCGCGATAGTGATACCGTTTCGCGATAGTTTTACGATGAAATTGTGTGTGTGGACGCTCACTAACGATACGTCGTATAACGAAACTAGTCTAACAAAACGCAGGTTTGGGCATCGTTTCGAACTGAAACTCAATAAAGAATCACGCCTGATCACGCCTAATCACAGAAAATGTTGTGTGTGGACAGGGGGAGTGTAACTAGTGTAAATAACTGGGCGGGGCTTAACGTGACCTCGAGCGAAAGGAGACCAGACTGTAGAGTTTCAGGATTACTTTCTTCTGTGTGTGGACATCCTTGAATTTATACGATGATTATTTATATGAGTTTCTTGTGTGTGGACACTTTGAAATTTATACTATGATTCTTTATACAACGTTTCGTTATAGAGTTTCGGGATAAATTGTTTTGTGTGTGGACACGCTGTAAATTACCTGTCAGCCTTCTCCGCCAGGTAGTCACTTCCTTCCAGGTCAGTCGGCAGGTTGACCCCAGCGATGTCATCCAGGCAGTTAAAGATGTACTTCCTTGCTTCCTTGGATTTCACACTGGTCTCCGTCTCGTGCTCCTCGGGGTTCTGTCAAAATGGAAACACAGAAGAGAATTCTTTGTTCAACTGTCACTTCTGATTAGGCATTAGCGATGGTATCATTATTCACATGTAAGGTCAGGGTGATGAATTCAATGATTTGCAATATTTAAAAATGGGGAATATTAAAGCCCCATTGCACTTCTTATAGCTACTTGCGCCCTCTATACAGCCAACAATGCCTAATATGCCTCTTATATTAATGGAGAGCTGATTTGATGAGATAAACTGATAGCCAAACTAGTGCAGAGGGGTCTTAAAGAGTTCTCCCCTTGGGTAGTAAGGGCAAAATCTTTTGCCAGTCAAGAAAAATGTCCTGCTAATTAAATGAGCTATCTTTATGATACTTACATTTTGAATAAATTCAAAAATTAAAATTATTGAAGTGCATTTATATTTGTGATCAAGTTTAGTAATTTCTCTCAAAAGTCTAGTACCATTCGGATTGCTAGCAGAAGGGAGTTCACTCTGCCATTTGTCCTAGGTTTGGTTTGGCAAAGGCATTATTGGGGTATGGGTTATAACAGGATGTAAGGTTAGTCTAGTGTTATGGTTAGGGCGAGGGTTAGTTCTTGGTAAACTTTTCAGTCTGAGGTTGAAGTTAGGACTTGACATGGATAGAAATTGACCATGTTATCATCTGTTTTAAAAATAAAGCCCTTGGTAGTGGTTAGATCTTCATCTAACCATGCATCTCCGAGAGAGAGAGAAAAAAAAATCCATTATTTCCATCAATGCCTGCCCTTCTGATATACCTCGCCCCCGGGAAGGAGAACAACTTCATGTAGCACCTTCACATGCTACAGTTTACATCTATTTCTTCTTTCTAGAACAATCTCAAGAGCTCGGGTTTCACGACTCTGTCATCGCAAGAAATACCTCAATCTTTGCCAATTCTTTTCTCTTTTGTCTTTCAATCCTACCATCCCCAAAGACTCATAATGGGAAGACTTGGTTGCTAAAAAGTTGGCATTAACACGAAATAGAAGAAAAATTTGGCCGATAGCGTGAAATCCAGGTACTTCTAGGTAAACAATTCCCAGGCCCGCCTCACATTGCAACATGACTCAGGGATAATGAACATTTGAAATTGCAAAAGGAAAGCCTTATTTGCAAGGAATTTGAATTATTTTTGATGAAAATACTTTTTCTTACATCTATAAATAATAAGCTTCATACAGAGTCTTTAATGACGAGATATTTGTAAAGAAGGTAAAAAAGATAGAATTGGCTTATACCTCATGCACATTATCTTTATGCATTACAAGGGAAAACACCCCTTGCTTCAACTGAAAAGGGTTCTTCCGAAAGTCTGGGGGCAACCTGCCCTGACCCCCACCCCTTCTGTTCTTTTCACAGAGCAGTTTACCTTTCCTATTAAAGTGACCTGCATCTTATATGATTGTATATGAAGTCCAACTTTAACAAATCCAACTTTAACAGATCGTCTTCATTTTTTTTTTACCTGTCTCATAATCCTGAATAAATTGGCAATTCCTTTATTCAAACTTTTTCATAAATCACTCTTCTTTATCTCTTTTTTTTTTCTGCGAAAGAGAAGATGACTACAATGTCAAGAGACAGATCAATAAACAAGAAAGCTTCCTCCTGCAGAATGTATTTGACCTTTAAAAGACATTTTAATACCTCCTGTTCCGGGGAGAAGTTTCACCTGAACAAGCTGGACTTTGTCCAAATTATGAACAGAAATGTCGGAGCTACGGTACTCCTCTCTTTCCTATTCCCGTGATTCATCTCTTGGTGCTAGTTGTATTCGGGCCAGACAGAGCGAGGGGGTGATCATTTTATGTCTTGGTAGTTTGCAACAGGCATGAACATTTTGTCAGCTCTACATGTAGGTGAACGTTCTGGGCCATGGGCGGTGTCAGCGAATTTTAGCAATTGGGGCCGTGTTGACAAATTGGAATAGATGTATGAGGACAAGTTTTTGCAGTGATCAGACCATTGCTCTAGCGACAATAGAGTGTAGGGTAAGGGTTGCTTTTTAGTTTTAGGCGAGTTTAGGTTTAGGTTTAGGAATAGGGTTAGGTTTGGTGTTTAATCCAGGGTTCAAGTTAAGAATTTGGTTTCTGTAAAAGTTAGGACTTCATTGAAGAAAGGAAATTGATCGCACAGCATTCCCTGCCAGATCATGATGTACAACATAAGAACCCCATCAAAATATTGTGGTAATTTGAATGTTGTTTTTTCTTAGTAATTCTGATGTAGACTGTTTATTTGTGGCTTCATCTCTTCCTTTAATCCTAGATATTTGTTCATTTCTTTGTTAGTGTGTGTTTTTGTTTATCTACATGCTACAACTGTACACACACAAAAAGCCCGCAGTTGCAAGTAGCGGGATATTTGGTCGAGAAAATATCCTGAGAAATGTTGGTCTTGTTTCCAAAATATCCCACCATTTAGGAAATAGCAGCCTAGTTTTCACCAGTCCGAGCTAGTTTGTGTGTGATGAGCGTATTGGTCTGGCGAAGACGCAATTTCGAGCTTTGGGATAATATCCAGATTCTAAAAATATCGGGTTATTGAGAGTCACAAGACCCTCTTGATCCAAGCATTTGTATCACAACCTGGCATTCGTTCATTGTCCGAAACTCCATGGATGGTTTCACTTTCAAATCAAATTAAATAAAGACAGTGGAGAACTGAAGATGCTGCCAGCTTTAGAAAGGTGATACTACTGTTAATCACCCAGACAGCAATTAAATTCCAGGCACAACATAAACTCTGAAGACACATTCCCTTTCATTGCGTGCATCTGCCACAGGGTTGCCAATTTACTGATCGCTGTCTTCCTTCATTGGTTTTATCACTCTGTTTCTGGCTCTGTCTCTCTCTCCCGCTCTCTCTCTCTCTCTCTCTTTTTCTCTCTCTCTTTTTCTCTCTCTCTTTTTCTCTCTTTCTGTCTCTCTGTCTGAAATGAGGGTACGCAACCCGATATCACTGCTCTTTCGAATCGATGCTTACATATCATTTCAATGCACGCCACATTCTAAGACTTGTTTCCCCTTTCCAAAATACTTTGCCACATTTCTTTGTTTTTCAATAGTTGTTCATTTGTCTGTTTTTTTCTTTCTGTCTGTTGTTGTCCATTTGTCTTTTAGTGAAATAATGAAATGGAAACGGCAAAATTGGACCCCACAGCCCCTCCCCCTTAAAACTAAATCTGGCATTCCTAAAGTACATAGTGCCTCTCTAATTACGGTTCGTTTAAGTCGGGTTTCCCTTCCATCATTTTACCACATTGACATTTTGCTATCAACGAACACCACCGCAACAGGGAGAAACATTGGTCATGTGTCATGTCATTGACATTTGCAAGCAATGTGAATCATGTGTACATTTCATGTCAGTGGAAAACAACAACCAAGATATGATATGGAAGATATGATATGCCCATGACTGTTACATGACACTACTATGGCTGGGGTGGGTAGGGGAGAGAGGGAGGGTATTGTTCAGTGAACATGTCTGAATGTGAGGGGGCATTCACATTGGCAGTATTAGGCGTAAGTCATTCTCACTGCAAATCATGGTTTCATGCATACCATGTTTGTTATGTACATGGATGCACAATATATCAACAAATGAGGCTACCCAAGGATGTGGTGGATTTTAACAATGTCATCAACATGACCGCCCCCACCCCCCCCCCCCCCTTAAAATTAGCATTGACAGATATTTCCCCTAATATGACCAGATAATTATCTCATGTGTGCTCCCTTGGTTTTTTTTTTTACTTATATGTCATGTCAATTCCTGAGCATTTGATCACATCACAAATCATGTGGATGTTGTAAATGTGTGATGCTGCTGTTAATGTGTGATGCTCTGTAGCATGTAGGAAGGGTAATGGCATGCAGTGTTGCTAGGCAACTGTGTAGACCATCTCAAGTGATCCCAACAACCATATGTGAACACTTCCATTTGAAATGCGACAGCTAATGTTTCAAATATGAATGCTTGAATGTGTCCAGTGAGAAAGGGGTCCTCTGACACATAGCCTAACTGTGTGTAGAATGCTAAACGAGGCTGCACTCAGGCTATGTTAATTAGTATCTACATGTAGTTCTTAAACGGGTCCTTGCCATCTGCATGTAGTACTAACATGGGTATAGCATCCATAGAGACAACAGGTGCGAAGTGGGTAGTCTCTGCCACCAGACCCAACCTATGAAATGCATCCCTTCCCCACAGGACCACCAGTAGAAACAAAAGGATGGACAAAACGTCAGAAACTCCCACTTGTATTGAAATGGTAACACATTTTTTGAGTGGTTTGGATACGCAAAAGTTTCATGCTGCAAAGGAGTAGGCCGGTTTACTAACATATTCAAATTTATGCAGGCATGCGGATGAGAACAAGACTTAGATTCAACATGCAGCCTGTCAACGAAGACTACACCACTTAAAATGTGTCATGTAGGATGGGCGAGTGGTACATTTAAATCAATGTGTTATGTAGGGCAGATGAGAACAGATGGACACTTTAGATTCAACCTACAGCCTGTCAACAAAGACTACACCACTCAATGTGTTGAGGGACACTTGAGATTCCACTAGCAGCCTGTCAACAAAGACTACACCACTCAATGTGTTACCTATGTAGGAAGGGTGGATGGGAGTTACGTAGTGTTTTCTACATGACCAGCCTTGCACTCGGCTTTCTCTGTATCCTTAGAACAATGCAGATTTACGTACATTGCATTGATTTTATCACCATTGCTTCCACTGACGTAGCCCTTATCTGTCACGCTAGATTTACTTATGAATAATTTAGCCATTTCTCTTGCAAATCTGCTGCTCGTTGTCTAGAGATAGCGATCGTGATTTACATACTGGGAATACTAATTTTGCTTTTTGATATTTGGATATCAGATTTACCTCAATTGTTTTTCCTTTTGTCTGCATAATGATCATCAATTCTGAATATCTGCTTCACAGTTCATTTCTCTGTATCTCATTTCATTACATACACATCCTTGCCATTGTGTAGGCTTTCAGTTTCAGTTTGCAGCTATGCATTACAGAAAAGCAGACTTGCTATTTATTTGGTATATTCACTTTCTGCAGATGTATATCAATTTCAATTTCATTTAAAGGCAGGGTATTCTAGTGAAACTACTTCAGATTTACATATACTGCAATCTGCTCCTCACAATGTCCCAATGTGTTTAACTAACAGCCATGCCCCACAATGCATCACCAACTGATGACGAGCCCATGATGATATTTAGGTACAGGAACCAGAAATCACATCTACGTACACCTTCACCAAAAATTATGCAACTGAAAATACATAACAGCAGAGGTAGAGTTGTTCGTAAAATACCCTGCCTTTTATTGATATGAATCTATTTGTTTTCAAAATTTTTCTTGCTAATAATTACCTTTAATCTCCATAGTGGAAAGTTAGACTCGATATCCCTCTTGAAGAAGCGTGTTGTCTTGGTCGCTGCGCTCAGCAGATGTTCAGCTGGTAAGCCTTGCGTCTGGGAGATGTAACGAATCTATGGATGATGAAAACAAGAAAAGAAAATGTTTTTATTGTACTTCAGGAAAACCTGCTATAGTGACCATGTGTATAGAAAGACCACCTGTCTATAAAGGCCACAATTCCTGCCTCACATGAAAATCTTTCCTCATTGAAACCTCTACTTTATAATCAACCTGTACATAAAGCCCACCTGCCTATCAAGACAACTTTTCTTGTCTTCCTTGAGTGGTCTCTAAATACAGATTTCACTCTAAATAAATTCAACTAGTTGAGAGAAAAAAATCTACCATTTTACTAGTATTTCTAAGGGATTTAAAAGTGAATGACATTTTACAAGTTGTATTTGACTATGTATACATGAAGATGCCATCAAAATAGAAATTGAAAGTGAAAGCAATGAAAATAGACAACAAATCGCACGTCGTTAAAAAGTGAAACACATTCTTTACAGAATGACTGGCAGTCGTATACATGTAACCATTGAAAAACAATAGATAGAGAGTGAAACTTTTTCAGCAGAATAAAACATCAATTGTCAACAATGCCATATTGAACACTGAACATTCTAGTCCAATGCTCTGGTTTGTTTCTTTGTTTGTGTCTTTTTTTTAATTATTTGATTGTTTTTATTTTTTGTATCTCAGCTACATGTATAACATATGACTTGAACTTTCTCTTGAAATGAAAACTATAACAATTTTTTTTAAAATAAACTTCACAAGGTACTTTTCCTCGCCATACAATCCTTCAGCAAAAAATAAAGAAGATTAAGGTGCTGAATACATTAACATAAAGTAAGTTCATTAAATGGACTACAGACATTCTACTCTTTATTCAACATGTACATGTATTTCTAATCGGTTTCAACCTCCCGCTTTCTCGTGGGACGGCTTTTTTGGCAATCTTTTAGAGGCTGAACCTCACATGACCCCTCGTGTTATCAACTAGAAAATGACCATTTCCAAAACGTCAACTGGTAAAGGTCATCGAGTTACAATTTCCTTGGCGGTTCTATAATTACATCTTCCCCTTCCCGATTAGACACCCGTGTTGTCATACTAATAAGGGGGATGTGTAGTGACAAATATCGGACAACTCGGGCAGCGTATGTTCGAGAGGGAGGTATCATTTCTACATCTCTCTGCTTTGAGTCTTAAAATAAATTTCCGTCATCCTCTTTAGCCCCAAGTGTGTTGTGCTATTCTCAGATATCGCAGGCTGTAGTCCCGACACATTCATGCTCGTGTTCTTTTTTTAAACCGGCCATCAAGCAATAAACTGTTTCCTACGAACCAGGATTTAACCCTAAACCATCCTCCCCCGAAAGCTGTGTAATGTACTATTATTGGACAACATAGCTTGCAACGGTCCCACTCACATAGATTGGTGTGGGCATTTTTAGTCTAAACTTAGCCTTCCTCTTCATACCACCAAGAGAAAGTCCAACTAATTTCTGCTCAATTTAAACCCGTTGAAAATGTTTATATTTACTGCAACCCTAAAATAAATGCAATCTTTCACGCTTCTAATTCTTGTTGTACCTTATATCATGAATAACCAGGGGGGATACATGAGGGCTCGGGGCAAAGTAGCCCCCGAGATGCAAAAAAGAGCCCCCGAAAGTCATAAAAGAGCCACAAAAAAAAAACAAATTAAAGAGTGTTATTTTCATGCAAGCAAGCTTGAAAAGTAGCCCCCCCAATTTTTTTTTTTCTCCTGTGAATAACGGTTGTATCTAAATTTTACCGCATGACTTTCTACATCCACATACGAGTAACACTGTAACCTAAATATAACCCTAAATCCTATTTGCACTATTTTTAATCTTAGCTCAACTCTGGGCTTCATCACGACTCTATAGCCCCACACTAGGATATCGGTGTTTGGTTCCCTCAAACCGACGTCAGATGATACTTTCTAAAAATAAGTGGCCCCTTCCCCCCTTGAGCCCCCGAGGCAACATTTTAAGTTCCTGCTTAAAGAGCAGAGTCCCGTACAATTGTTTTCACGTCATGTGAACCCCTAATGCCTGCGGAGCCAATATTCTTGTGTACCACAATAGATTGTGGGCGAGGTTTATAATAATAGAAGCAGGATCCTTTTCTGGTAAAACTATTTTTGGAGTCACTTGAAATATAAATCTTCCTCCTTGAGATTTTTTTTTTACCAAGCACAGTCCCATGCAATCGTTTTCATGTCGTCTCAACGAGTTTTGGTGCTGCATGAACCCCTAATGCCTATGGAGCCAATATTCTTGTGTACTGCAATAGATTATGGCCAAGGCTAACAATAATAGAAGCAGGATCCTTTTCTGGAGAATTATTTTTGGCGTCACTTGAAATATCATTCTTACTCCTTGTGACTTTTTGTTTTTGATTTTGTTCCTGGTATCATTTATAGGATTGTGAATAACAACAGATGATATGCAAGCTCATGAACAAATGCCCTTCTTTCTGCAAGGCATATTGTAATTCTACACCCCCCCCCCTTTATCCTGTCATAAAATCCTTATGGGGTGGGGGTTTTGTACAGGGGAAGGAACTTAGGAATCAAAGTAGACTTGGGGCCTGTTCCTAGAAACCGTCATACATGTAAGTCTAACTTCTTGACTATCCTATTGAAACATGTGTTATAGAATTAACACACGTTTCAATGGGATAGTCAAGAAGTTAGACTTATGACGGTTTCTAGGAACAGGCCCCATGTCCACATTGCAAGGACATTGTAAAGATATTGAGAAGGTGGAACACAATAGAGTCTAAAAGTTTTCAGGATATTTTTGTTTGTTTTTTGTTTGTGTTCCTACCTTTAAGTATGTCTTGTAATATAAAGTGTTGGGTTGATTCAAAAACAAATTCTGATTGATCACAAAGTGGCAATTTGATATGACTCTCACTTTTAAACATCCTCAATCGATTTGGATCTCTCGTGACTCTTCACATAACGTGACCGGGGTTTACATTTCACTTCTGTATTTATTTAGTCAAAACTTGGAAGCTTTCCTGCCAGGGCAAACCCAGTTCAACCTCTAACCAAGGTGCGTTCGTTCATATGTTATGTGTGCATATTTACTTATTGATTGATATGACACAAATGATTACATGTTCAGCATGCCCCGTTGGTTGTTATTTCCTAACTTGTTTATATTTCTGGGGTGCCGGGCGCCTATGCTGCCAAGTGTTAGGCCTCGAATCAGATTACTTTATTACATTACAACGCAAATCCAGGTGGGGGGACCGAGTTTCCCTGACGACGATTCTGTGAAATTCATTAAAGACTTCCTCTCCAAGTCAGAGTTGCTGGTATGGGTAACGTGCACGTTTCAACCCATGTTTGCATTCAAGGGTGATTCAAGTGAGATATTCTAAAATCCACTCTGTCTGCATTTACAAAAATACTGGAAAAATTGATGGTACATCATAAAAGACATATCAATAGGCGGTGTCACACAGAGGCCAAAAATCCAGATTTTAGTTATCCTCTTAATTGCTGTGTGTCACCAATTATCCCATTAAAAATCCTCTACGAAGCAAGAAAATTCTCCCTTGCAAGGATTTTTCGAGGGATTTTTCTGTGTGACACCGCCTTATTATGCCCATTGTAATGTACGCAAATCAAGTATATGTACAAGTACTTCAGTGGAATTTGTTGCTATGTAATGAATGTCATTGATGTAAAGTATAGGGATAGATTAGATGTAAAGTACATTATTGTGATGTGCTTGTGTATGCATGTGATGAACATTCATGTGATGAACATTAATGTAATGTACATTATTGTATTGTACATATATGCAGCAATGTAAAACACAATCATGTAATACACAATCATGTAAAGTACATCAATGTGAATTGCATTGACTGTTAATTGCAGCACTATACATGACATTTCCCCTTTTAAAAAAAATAGTTTCCATTTTGTTACACAATATTTTTTCAGAGGCAACTAAACAGTAAAACAAATACACTAACGTTGCCAATTTGATAACAAAAATGTTGATCCAAATCCTTACCTGATCGTATTCCGAGGCTCCCGGATACAGCGGCCAGCCGAGGAAGAGCTCCGCGACCACGCATCCAAGGGACCACATATCGATGGCTTCACAAAACGGTAGACCCAGTATGATTTCCGGAGCCCTGCAAGAATCATAACAGGAATCGGAAAGAGAGAAAAAAACGAGAGGAAAAGGCATCATCAGCATTGTATTACATTCAGGCGATTACCATATTTGGTATTTATTGATACTGTCTTCCTGTGTGACATATCTCTCGAAACAACCACCTTCATGTACCTGCTAACATCCATTGCAAAATCAGGAGTCTCCGAAGACAAAGGTAGGAATATATGGAGCCTTCGGCATGCTTTTACACATGTATACAGGTCCCGGTTTCACAAAACTTGTTGTCAATAAAACAAGTTTGATACCTGTTATAAGCTACTGAAGTCGTGGCAATTGATTGGCTGAGAGCAAGTTTGCCATAGAAATTAAGTATTTGTTATTGATAACACGTTTTATGAAACAGGGCCCTGATATTTCACAATGACGGAGGAATATGGTTAATAATACAAGTTACAAGGAAGAAAAATAGGAATCAGTCCTACAGCACCGGAATGGTTAACAGCTATGCAATTGAAGAGGATTAGAAAACCATAGTATATAGTGGAGTCATAGTATGGATCGCTTCATTCAGAGTGGAAAATCGTGGGGAAAATCGTGGAATCCGCTCTTGAAAGAGTAATTTAACCACAAATTTGAAGTGGATAGCACTGTAATTTGGAGTACATTTAACTCCCAAGGGAAATAAACCTGAATATGACTAATACAAAAAAAAAGTTGATTTCTCTTCCTCTGAGTTCGCGTAAGTACACAATGTCTCCCTTGATAATATATTTGGAAATTGGGAATAAACACAACATTTCACCAGTTTAAAGATAAACTCCAGTACTGGTAAAAAAAAAAAAAAAAAATTCTCACAGAATCAAACGAAACTTACACTGAATTAAATTTAAATTTATTTTTTACATGTAGACTATTTATTTCAAGTAATTTGATGAATTTTTAATACCATACCTGCCACCCCTTACGAATAATTCAAAATATTCAGTTTTTTTGGATTTCTAGGACCAGGAAATCCGGAATATTCTGATTTTTCAAAATTTCTATTTTTTTTTTTTTTTTTTTTTTTTTTTTTTTTTAAAGAACGTGTGGCGCTAGGTCGGGCCCATCAGGAACGCGTGGCGCACGCGCCACGCGTTATCTGTGTACGCGAGGGCCATGGCCCCGACACCATGTGTGTTGTCCCATATATAGCTTTCTATGTGAGTGCTTGTTACTTTACCAAGACTCGGTCACATTTATTATGATTTTGATGACTCCAGAACCTTGCAGTGCACACCAATACTTACATGCTATATGATCAACTGTTTCTGATCCTTTCCACACCTTTTCTTTCACAATGCAATCGCATTACCAGTACTAAAGTTTATCTTTAATAGCAGAGTTGAATTGAAATTGAATTGTCTGATAAGATTGTAAGTTTTCACAGAGAGAATTAAGGTAAACTCACATAACTATGATATAAAGGAAAGAGATGGATTACATTCAAATGATTCATTTCCCCAGTAGTCAAGACCACCCTGGTGTTCACACTAGAACTGCACCTCAGAGATTTCGTAATGACGAAGAAATTGTGCATTATTCATAAACAGGGGGGAAAGGAAGGGAAGGGGGAGGAGGGGGAAGGGGGTACTATTACACATGCTCTAGTGACGATCGCTTCAAAGTCAATATAAAATACTAACAGAACTCTAACTAACTTCAACTCTAGACCAAACAATATACCTAAACCTATCCTATTTTGGTAAACCTTAATGGCCATATTATTAACCCTAACCCAGAAACCTACATGTAACCCAAGTCACACCACCAACCGCACTCCAAATAGATATCCCTTTAATTCTCACCAATTGGACACCTATGGTTATATCTCTATTCCAGAACACCTTCGAACCAATGACACTTTGGAATGGCATCACCTAGCAGGGGCCCTCGAATTCCAGCCACTATCGGTCACCTGGCCATGGTCAAAGGAAAGATAGTCTGAGACCTACATCTTTCTGGGTCCTTTCACACGAGGGGATTTTTCAAAGGACACAAGATGGCTCTGTGGTCCTGGTACTAGAGGTCCTGGGTTCGAAACCAAGTTGATGTGTGACACCCTTGGATAGGCTTTGTGTACTGCGATTGGAATGCCAAAATGAAGCAAGTACACTTTCTCAAACCTTTTAGATCCCATACCTACCCAAAAATCTCTACTTGACATTATCATGTATACAATACCATTTCATTTTTACTACGAAATATTTAATGTCATATAAATCTATACAAGTCCAGTATGAAAAGAGTCGAGAATAATCAAACGGCAACAGGTACCTAACTATTGTACAGATGTAGCCCAAACCTATATCCATAGTTTTAATGTTGGGCTTTATGGGGTCATCGTTTAATAGTCCATACAGTTTTCCTTGTGTGAATGATGGGAGATAATCAGAGATCGACCTCTCTTTATCGGTCTGCACCTCACAGGGAATGCTATGGGTTGAATTGGCTATGGAATGTTTGATTGGTTATGAGGTAAAAGCACGGCAGGTACTTTCTCCTTATCCTCTCTCTCACCTTTCCTCCTTCTTTGCTTTCTCCTTCCTTGCTCATTCTTTCTTTCACCTTACATCTCTCCAGCTCTCCACCTTCTTTATCTTTAGCCCTACTCCGTTTATTTCCTGAGTAATTCCCAACTTATCTTGCATCCGGTGCACCCCTCTCCACTTTCTCCCTCCCTCCCTCTATTTTCCTCTCCTCTCCCTCCCAATTCTTTTTAAGTTTCTCTCTGTATTGAACTTTTAGACACATTAACAAGATAACATAAAATGAAGCATTGTAGCATATGTTTTAATTAAAAGAAATTTAGATACTTAATCGATTAAATATGTATTTCTTCACAGGCCTATGATTGCATTATTGCTGGTTACTACTAACTGCAAACCATCTCAATCTGACACTCTCCCCCTTCCCCCGACCTTGGTATATGTCCCTAATTAAAATGAACTCCAATATATCTTTATTGCTCAAGGAGCGCACCCTCACGCAAGGATAATCATTAGATAGATACTGGACATAGCATCTCTCAGCAATAAATCATAAATGCCCATCTTAAAGAATGTACAAGTGTGTCCTCTATGCCATAAATAAATATATTGATAATTGGAATAGAAGAATGGTATGGCAGTGATGTGTGGTACATGAAGGGTCACATAATCTACCCCCCCCCCCCCCCAACACACAAGAAAAGGGGTGGTGAAGGAAAGAAAATGATAAAGAGAAAATAGGAGGGGAAGAAATTAAAAAACGGAGACAGAAAGGAGAGGAAATAAAAGAATCCAACAGAAACAGAGAGGAGGAAAGAGAGAAAGAGAGAGGAAAGAGAGAAAGAGAGAGGAAAGAGAGAGGAAAGAGTGCGAGAAGATAGTGAGAAAAGACAGTGGGAAAGCATGCATTGGGAAAGCATGCATTGTGAAGCAAAGGGGGTTAAAGACAAAATAGAGAGAGAGAGAGAGAGAGAGAGAGAGAGAGAGAGGACAGTTAAAAGAAAAGATAGAGAGACAGAGAAAGAAAGAGGGAGGGAAAATACAAGAAAGAGATAAAGAGAAGTATTCAGAAGTACAGAGAGGGGATCACACAAAAGGTCGCTAGTCTCCCATATTATATCCAACAAGTAGAGAAAACACATTCTCTTGTTGCTCCTCAACTGCACCGATAATACATGGACTTTAGTCTCTCTTATGACAAACACCGTGTACATGAGCACATTTTTACAGACATTAATCATGTTTCTAATGTCTCTCAGACAAAAGGATGCATTATATTATGATAAGTGTGACATGAAACAGGGTGCGTTGAGTGCAAAGAGGTTAGAAGCCTGTCGAGCCTTATTTGATTTCCTGTACTAAACAGACTCTTTATATCTTCATCTCCTCTCTACCACTACTGCAAACCCAGACATTTTTGCATGCACACAGAATTTTTTGTGTACAAACATTTCTCAAATTGTGTGCATCGTCCAGATTCGCAAGAGTTTCATGCCAAAAAAGATCACTATTAAAGTTGTATCACTAAACATGGAAAAATTCTTGGTTGTAAAACAGCTGTTATTAACAATTGAAAAAATTCTTGTTGTACAGAGTTATAGTAGATAGATTGCAATTTCTCTCCTCTCCTCTTACCCCTTCCCCCTTTACCTCTCTCCCTTCTTTCTCTAACATTCCTTGACCCCTCCTTCCTTGACCCCTTCTTCCTTAAATATCCCCTGACATCCCCCCTCCCCCCAAAAAAATAAAATATATAATAATAATAATAATAATAATAATTTAAATACAAAAGTTTCTGTTTTTGTAGTAGAAACATTCAAGTTGTCTTCCCCTAATACCACTCCTTCCCTTATTTCCCCAACCCCTTCTTCCTCCCCCACCTGTCATCCCACCCCTCCCCCACCCCACCCCACCCCACCCCTCCCCCACATCTGACACTCTGGGATACAAGCACGTCGCCCCTGTACCCCCTCGCCTGTGTGGGAATGTTATGTGTGGCTACAGACCTAGGCTAGGAATGCCTGGCAGAGTATCAAGAATTCCTCGAACCCATACTTCAACTTACATGTATATCACCTGTCTAGAACCAGAAGGGCATTAACTCTGTGTCAAAGTACATGGGTTAATGACCTTCTCGCTCTCAACATACGATAGGTACATGTATGTGAGCTGTTACATGCAATGTACTATAAACTGCTTTCTTAAATTCAGTTGCCTATTCCAATCTTAAACTCGATTTCGTTCCCGTAATTCTATCAGCAAACTCTATTACAACACTGAACGTAACTATTTATTTTATTGCAGTTATGACGGCAATGCTTTCGTCCGTTAAGAGCGAAAAGGGCACTTATTCTGTACAAAAGGATATGACTTAACGCTCTTCTGACACTTAAAAACACTGCAGGGCCTGTCACATGTCAGTGCAAGGCTTCCATAGAGCTACATGTACCTACATTTAGACAGAGGCTTGACATGCCTGCAAGCTTTCTATAGTACAAGACATCAAAGTAAGAATGTGAAATTGTGATTATGCCATCATCACAAAAACTGAAGTCTATAAGGAAAATAATCATTGATACCTCAAGCACCGCACTTATCAAGCTTTTCTATTTACCGATACAAGCCTAACTTGATTACTGTTATAATTTGTATTGGGGATGCAAACCATTTTGCTGTATCCCCGGACATGTTTGGTTTTTACTGAATGTCTGAATAAATACGATACAATACAATGCTACAATAACCTCTTCCCGAATATAGGTTATGTGTTCCTAAAATTTATTTCATTTCAGCTAGACAACATTTGACGCATGCCAAACATTTAAAAGACAATCAAACCTTGGTCGAGTAGGAATGTAAACTTCTTAATATTCACCCCTGGGCCAAGGCTAAGACTGTCATTCCAAACGTGTGATGATATCATACATCATACAAATAAATAAACATTTATGGGTACACATTAACACAGTGGTTCAGACTGGCGATGTAGATTTCAGTCCCAATGTTCAAAAACGTGTCAGTCAACTCAAAACTATCCTGTTTTTAGCCAGATGTAACATCTGTGATCTAGAATTACTGGACAGGGATTACCATTTGAAGGGGAGAAATAAACCACTAACACAAAATGACAGTTCCAAGAAATAGGTATAGGAGGAAAATACAAATTAATTCAACTATCTCTTACCTTTTACAACCCTTTCCTGTCATGGCATATGAAGTTTATACGCCCGTAGGTTAAAACACTTACACATGTGGGATAGAATTTAATCTGTTTGTTAATCCCTCTTAATCCCTTTACTGCCTGGGGCATATCAATGTTGTAAATTTTGATGTACTGACATAATCTCCGCTTATATAAATAAATGGGTATTTCTACATTTGCAGGTAACACATTACAGCAGTCAGAAGACTTCTGTAAATATTCAATATAACAAATGAAAAGAAGTTAAAATAGTCCTGATATCATGCAAATGCAAATATTATAAATCCAAATTACAGGATCAAATCAATGCGAGATTTGAAAGATTTTAAACCTGCACAAATAGTTTTCACTTAAAGAAATATTTTTCATTATATCATTAACCGCATTTGACTTTTAAAAATGCAAGATTTGAACATAGAACTTGTAAATAAGAACTCAAAAATATCTGTCTAGACCCCCAAGAAAAATGCCTGAGTTGAAAATAAAATAAATATTTCACAACTCAAATGAAATTTGAAGGGGGAAAAAATTGTTTTCATTATAAAAGGTCAAACACACCCTGTAGCTAATCATACGTTTCATAATTTCCAATTAGAGAATTTTGATTAGAATTGGAAAACAAGTCTGTCAAAGTGTTTTGCAGGAAATAATCAAAATGATTTTAAAAATCTATTTCTGAGATGACAGGGAGAAAGAGTTTATTAGCACAGCTGTTGCCTCAACTCAACGAGTTCATATTATTAGCACAAACAAACATTATGGCAGTATCAAAGCTGAAAGTTAATCAATTGTCAATCTAAAGATGATCTTTGCGAAGGAAATGAAAAACATTGATTGTGGGGGGGGGGGGGGCTCCCACGCTCCAAACGTGACTAAACAGTAAGATCTCAAAATGGAATGAAAAACATTATATCGACTTCAGGCGACTTCAAATGCTACAGTTAAAATAGCTCTTTTTCCAATTGAAAGTGTGTAAAAAAAAAAAATTCTTTGCTAAATAAGCTCTATACATCAAATAAATGCCTCAATTTCAAAATAGCTTCTTTCCCGAATGAAAATGCATCCTTTGAAGCATTTGGGAAACTGCAGAATGGCATTATGCTTTAATAAAAGAACACAATATGATGTCATTTTGTATTAACATTATGACAAAGCAACAAACTTATCTGAGAACAATTTCTTTTCATTCTATAGTTAGAGAGAAAACAATAAAAACATGTGACAAGATTTGGAGGGCTGCTAAGCAAATTTTGATGGTCTATGACTCAAAGGGATATGTTTGACTTTGAGAATAAGAAGACAACAATATCGCTCTTTGTACGGAAAGGAGAATATGAGCGAGATTGTGTAATCCAAGCACGTCAAACGGAATCTTCCGTGAATCAGCGGCTTCCATCATTATCAGCACATTAATGTTAATACCCCCTGCCCAATCCCAACGGATCACGACTCATTAGACGTTCGCTCCTCATCACAATAGAACCCCATCCGAACAAGACCGCCACGGAATGCCACAAAGGAACTCGTCTTCGCGAACACCGACAATGTAAAGCGATGACTGTGCACATGTATTTCATCGACTATGGGAGGGAGAAACATCATCGTCCCGCGACCTTTTGATGCTTAATCAGTTGTATTAGCAATACAAACATGATGATGGAGGCATTCATGTTTAGCAGTTGTATGCTATCCATGAGTATATGGTTCAGTGGGGAGTTTGAATAGATTTAGCGTAATCCTGAGCAAATATGACATTTGATTGACAGATATCGACATGAGTTTGACTTGTAACGATTCAAGTGATAAATTTTGGACAGAATCGATTGAAAGCTGAGGGAGTATGCAATATCCTCAAATGCAATTCTGGAAATTGTTGACAACTACAAAATAGAATCTGCTTTAGCACAGCAGTTGAAGAAATATTTTGTCATTATTCTTTTTTCTTTTTAATTCATGACTACTTTCTAATTCATATTTTAAGAAATGAAATTATTATTGCTTTTTCGCAACAAAAAATTCATTATTTAAAGGCAGTGATTTTTTTTTGATTTTTTTTTATGGGGGGGGGGTGTTAAATTTGATGATTTTGTACCATGCTTGGAGGAACCATCCTGAAATATACATGTATATATTCATAATACTCCTTGACTAAAATAGCATTATATCCCTTGATTTATTTCATATCTGCATACATGTAAATATCAAGGAGAGAAAACTAACAGAAGGGAAGACCAACAAAGAAAATACAAAATAACACATTCAAATCTAACATAAAGAAAATTATGGTTGATATTATAAATTTGGGTGTGCTTTCATCTTTTTTCCAAAGTTCACTCATATTTTTCTCATTCAATTCACGCTACATGTATTCCATTTATTTTCCCATCCAATCATGCAGCTCTTGATCCACATGAACCCAAACCATGAATTCATCTGATCAACTGAATCTATGACGTTAACAAATCATTAAAATTGGCAGATAATAAAAGAAAATAAATTTGATAAACGGAATGAAAGAAACGGGCCAGCAATTTGGGGTGGGCCATTACCGGGTTTCAAAGTTCACAACTAAAAGTATTTGTTTCTCTCACTCTTCTGTGTACTGTCAAACAATGCTCTATTATTTATCCCGATCCATTTCGCCTATCCATTGTCATGGGGTGGATGGCAGAGAGGGAAAAAAAGGTTGTTTTGCCTATAGGCTGGGCGTGATGAAATCCCTTTTTTCCAAACTGTCACGGTAAATTTAATTCTTTGTTTCTCAAGTACTGGCGTAGGGATTCGCTTTATAGTGGTAGTCACAAAGTTGGAAGCAATTAGTTTTCCTGTGGGGAATTTGAAGTCTTTTCATTGATTTGCCCTAATGCATGGAGAAAATTATTATACATTACAACACTGTTCAGGCTTGATTTTGCTCTGTCAAAAAACATTGGGAGTATGAAAATATGGTACAATACAAGGGACTTCATTGAAATTAATTTCACAAGAAATACAAATTTTAAAGTCATGTTTTGTGCAGTTGTAGATACATGTACATGCAGATGTTTGAATAATTAACATCATTTTCATAACAAATATAACTCTATATTACATAAAGGAATAATCGTTTGGATTGACAAAGAAATAAGGACCAATTTTGTATCTATTTTTCGTTTGGGAGAGGCGAATTTTAGTGAAGCAAGCAAAATAATAAAGACATTGTTTTCACCATGTGTGGTGTTTGGAAACAAGCAACTAACATGCAACTCTTATTCTGTATGAGTTAAAACCCAAGGCCGTAACGTTATTTGAAGTGAGCTGCATATGAACATGTGTGCTAAAGGTTGTCTGTGGCAGTCAGTCGCTTGTTACACGAGTCGACCAAAGCAAGAGTTCATAAACCTTAGCTTGTTCTCACTTTCCAGAATTTCATGGAAAACACCAATCGTTTGTTATGGTTTTTTCGAGAAGTGTACACCTACATGTACATGTACATTATATGGTGGTTGAAATAAAAGCGATGGTTTTATAAATTGACTTTTCAGCAAGTGTGCATAGGCCTTGTGCTTTCTCTTCAGTCACATTCCAGGCCTGCACTATCTGTATCCACTGATCATCGCACAAACCGGTTGACTAATGGCATAATAGATTAGATACCAAAGTGAACGGGTGGACCTGTCAATCGAGATACAAGCTTAAAAGGGCTAATCACACAAAATAAAATGGTAAAGATCATCGTCATCATCATGTGTTGGCAGCTGAGATGGAGTTCACTCTCTGATGCCATTTGAATCAAAATATACATGTAGAAGACATTTTTACTGAAACAAAAAATTATCAAATCATTCTAAACAGTTACATCGTACCTAGAAGATATTGTACAGTGTAGCTACTGTACATTCTTCTCCCTAAAACAGGAGGAGGAACCATCTTTGTAAAATCCGTACCGGTACCCATTTTAACAAACACAATAAGCAGAATCAACTCTTTCAACTTTTATGACGATTGTTCTAAGGCTTGGTGCTCTAGAATAGGTTATCACAACAGATCTATTTAGTTGATCCTTCTATTTACTTTGATAAGATAAAGATACCAATGCCCTTGTTATTGATTATCCTCCATGGGTATAGCAAAATAGGTGTATCTCTATTAGCCTGAAAAAGCTCAAACGTGAAAAAGTAAAGAAAAATTGGCTTTGTTTTTACCCAACTGCTAAGACGGTATACCAAAGGGCGCTTGCGCATCGACTTTGTTTTAAAAACCAGGGGGCTCCCAGTTACGAGACCACTGCTCTACCACTGGGCCATCGCAATTGGCGCTTATCAAAATAATAGCCCAAGTTTGAAGTTTCCCACTCTCCCCTAGCCCAATTCGAGCAATCTTTGCTTTTACCAGGAATTACCTTGAGCAAGAGTTTGAGAGCATCTTCACTAACGAACTAGCCTTGTAAATTAGTTAAATAGCAGGTCATTTCATGAACAAGACTTAATTTGACTGGGAACATATATTCCAAGCACAAGTGGGAAAGTTTTCCTGGATCAGAATTAGCGAACAACGATTGGTTTTTTAAAACTCTGGCAAATGAAAACGGGCCTAGTCTCTCTCAAAAATTGATAACATCAACAATACAGTTGACCTCTACCATGCAGTTTCCTAATCAGTTCATGTTTCAGTGTTATTTTCCTCCTCCAGATCCAGGTCACCGATATCAACAAATTTCCAGGATACATAGGAACTTTTTTTATTCAAAAAGGTGCTTTCGGGATTCACTATTGAACTCAAATTGATGAACTCAAATTGATTTCCTCAAAATGCCATTTGTTCATTGATTCTCTCAATTCTCGTTAACTTTTCGTTATTAAAACTAATCATATACAAATTTGTTCATTGTCTAAATGGTTACTTTACTTTCAATTTGAAGAAGAAGAAGAAAATTAAAAGTGTGCAGTGAATTTGACAAGGATTGAAAGTGGTGTCATTGTGTAAGGGATTGAACTTTGTGATTGTGAACTATCGAACATCCTTGACCAAAAAATTTAGTCTGGTGCAGTAAATTCACATCCAGAATCCTGCGACATGTAAACCCATTACCTTTTCACTTGCATATCCAACAAACCCTGTGAACAAATCATTTTCTTTGGGGGGGGGGGGGGGGGGGTTGCAGACTGCTTTTAAAAGAAGGTTGGAGTGATGGAAATGTATATGGGAGCCAGTACGTTGAGATAAAACGATCATCTACTGCATAGTTCAAGTTACGACCTTCAAAACAGCTCTTGGGTTTTGCTGCATGACCTCCTTTCCATGAAAGTTCATGCGTTATAAAGTGCACCAGACATGCTGGCGATGTACATTGTACATAATACATGTACATGTACATCTGCAGGTAATGGAGATGATGATGATGATGATGATGAAATACTCTTTGGTTTACAGCTCCATGCAGCTTTTATAGTCTATCAAAGAGACAGAAGGGCTTCCATATATGAAATGATTCTGTATACGATTATTATCAAAGCAATAACACTCTTCTGGCTCTCAGCAGAAAATACTAAGTCTGTTTGGAGCCAAAAGGGCATTAAATCAGTGCTGCCAACCTTGTGCGACCAAAAAAAGGAATCATGATGGCAAAAAAAAAGGAATTTCAAGCAAAAAAAAGGAATTCATTAAAACAAAACTTACAACCACGCGCGACACAATTCCAATGCTTCTTTTTGAGAATACTTTTCTCTTCAAGTATGTTTCAACCTTAGTTTTCTATTGAATTTGTGATCAAAATAACATATTAGGGCAGTTGTTTGACGTGCGTTATGTTTTTTTTTTTTTTTTTTTTTAATTATATAAAAGAAAATTTAAAAAAATTATATTAAAAAAAAAAAAAAGTATTTTGTGAAAAAAAACGTAATTGGGATTAAAAAACAGAATAATTCCGGGAAAAACGGAATGGTTGGCAGCTCTGTTAAATCATATACTTTAACACACAATTAATACCCTTCAAGCCCTCACAAGTATGATGATTCAAACTACCTGTACATTGTACAATCCACAACAAGACATGGTAAGACATTGGGGTTGCCAATCTGCGCAGTTGCAGCCACACGGCCAACTTCCGTGACCCCTTCACTTTCATGGAGAATAGCAACACAGTTGATGTTTCATAGAATCCATTCAGTCCACCACCGCCCCCACCTCTTCTCTCCCCCTCACCCCCAGCTCGCTTTAAATTGATGACCTACAAAAAGTGCCCTCCTACAAAGCAGTGCAGCACAGTAGCTGTAAACTCTCCCACTCTCTTGATCCATTACATTTTCTTCCACTCAGCATTTCCCTACACATACTGTAAATTGCTGAATTCCAAAATGCACTGATCATTTAAATTTACAGGACAAACGGTCTTCTAGGAAATGGCTCATTTGTTTACATGAAAATAATGCTTTTCCTAATTTTCCCCTTTGACACTACCAGTATATTCCTGGCTTGTACGTGCAGTACAAGGGTAATCCAACTTTAATATACCGGTAGTCGGGGAAAAATTCATATTTATTTTTCGGGGGCTACTTTTCAAGCTTGCCTGCATAAAAATAACACTCTAAAATTTGTTTTGCATTGAACTCTATGCAAATTTACATACATTGTAGCTTTCTCATGGTTTGATTTTATTCAAACTTCACAAATCTGCTTCTCTGATTTTTCGGCTTTCTTGGAGAGCAATAAATATAGGAATGTGATGCATGTCATTGTTCTTAAAAGAAAAGGAAAAAAATTAATTGCTTAAAGTCACCACTTCATATGTGAAAGAGACTTAAAGAGAAGGTTGAGTTCTGGGAAGAGGTAAAAAATAATTTGTGAGCGTTGTCATTGTTATTATGCTAGGGTGGAAGAACATCAGATTAAACATGTTCCCTGAAAAGCATGGCTCTTTAAATGCCTTCATATTCTAAATATGACTGAAACATCGTAAAAATCGGGGGGTAGGTTTTTTTCGCCATGTGCTCATGTAGTCCCATATACATCATTCTGTGTACAGTGCTTGTAACTTTGCCAAGATTTGGCCAATTTTTTTATCATTTTGATGATTCCAGAACCTTGCAATACACACAAATACTTATATACTAGATGATCAACCTTTTCTGATAGATTCCACACCGTTTCTTTCACAATGCATTCACATGACCAGAACTCAACTTTATCTTTAAAAGAAAAGGAAAAAATTAATTGCTTCAAGTCACCACTTCATATGTGAAAGAGACTTAATTCATCCATCAATCTAAAATCCTCAGCACATAACCAGTCTAAGGGAGTCCTTTATTGAAATGAATGACAGGTTTCAACACAGCTTGTGGTCTAACATAATTACTAGCAAGTGGGACCAGAGCTGCCAACCTCCAGAACAGAAAATCAGTAATCACAAGGCTCAAAATCAGTAATTTTGGGTATAAATCAGTAATTTCCTATGCGACGCTATGACTCTAATAAAAACGGCACGCCAACATTGCACAGACACATGATTATCAGAAATTTTTGGTGATTTTACTCACAAAAAGTTGTTAAATAATGAGTTTCATATCATCACAACACAGTCTTCTAGGAAAAATGGGGGAAAAAAAGAATATATAAAAAAAAAAAAAAAAAAAAAAAAAAAAAAAAAAAAATTAAAAATCCGTAATTTCAAACAACATTCCGTAATGGTCGTTAATTTCCGTACCAATTACGGGAAATCCGTACTAGTTGGCAGCTCTGTGGGACTACGCTCCAGTTGCTGTCTGGATCCAACATAATTATAAGCACGTCGGACTACATGCCAGTTTCTGAAGGCCTTTTGCGATGAGCTTTGAAAAGCCATGTGCTACTATTTACGACAAGACAAAGGAATATGGAAAGCCAATCATGTATGTCCGTGCATAGGTAGCAAGGCCTGCAGACATTGTGGTCCCACATATAGAGAAATCTGCTGGTATGCGCTGGACTGTGAAAGTGGTTATAGATTTTATTGGATAACTTCTCTAGCACAAGGCTTATCTGACTTGTTTTTCAGATTTAAGTGTGAATAGCCTGTAAGGGCAACTATTATAATTTCAACAAATACTTGCATGATGTAACAATTATGTAATTTCAAGAATGCATATAATGGTGAAATGTACTACACTGTACATGTATACAGAGATTATGGCTTCTTGACCTTTACATGTATACAGAAACTGACATACCGTCCCAACATCTTTGGTCCAACGTAACATGGGGTTTGAACTATTATGATTTTCTTTATTTTTGTTTATTCATTTGACTAAAATAAAGCAGATTTTTCCCTTTCATGTCGTCAAGTTGCATCTCCAAAACTCATCAAAATTGCACAAATGTAGAATACTTGCAAACTTGCAATGTACATATGTACACAATAAGCCAAATACTGCTATTCAACTCAGATGCATTATTTGGCATGAAGTTAAAAATAGATTTGAAATCAAAGGAATTCAATGACTTTTATTGAATTTAGCCAACTCCTCCCCAATTTTCGCTCATGATTCTACTGAACAAGCCAAGAATAATGACTGTACATTAGAGAAACTGATCTTTAGAGCAGATATTGAACTCGTCCCACATCCTTTTTGGCACTCCAGTTTGCCATCGCAATGGTGACAGTGTCACGAATGATCGTTTCCTGCCAAAATAATTTCTAATCGTTCATGCTAATTGCAATTGTGCGCTGATTATTCCTTCAAATGAAATGTCTTTAAAGTCATTTCCTGTTTGTTACACTGGCATTGCTGAGGAAATGGATTAATGTATGAGAGTCGACTCCATGCTAAAAAAAGAAAGCTATTCAAAATAAGTGACAAATTAACTAACTGAATGAAAACTCCAATTACGTGAAGAAGGAAAAGAGTAAAGGAAGATTAATTACAAATAAGTGATGCATGAACTAATTAAAGAAATATTCCAGTTATGTGACAAATAAACTGTCCACAGATAGAGAATTATGCAATTCGAAGCAAAGGACGGATAAGTCGAATCTTTAAATAATGAAAAATGTGCCTAGAAAATAACTGGTTAGTCAACAAACTTACAAGGAATTATATTAAGGTAAATATCATCTTATAAGCTAGAAATAGATCCAATACAAGTACACATACTTGAGCCAGAAATAATACAAAATTTGTATAATGAAACCAGAATAAATTTGTTTATCTGTAAAGACAGTTCCTCTTCATAAAATATTCCTGCTCAAAAGAAAATTTGAAGTCATCAAAAACAAACAAAACAAAGAGGAACAAAGTCTTGATATTGTATGGTTTATGCTAAGTGGCTCTTTGAGTTGTTGCTAAATTATGACTTTTTTTGTCAAAGGTCTGTTTATCACAAGTTCGGCCTTTCATAGGTACCATGCGATAAATGGATCCAAGGATTGATGATATTTTTAGGTTGCAAAATGCATGAACTTTCCTAATTTATATTAAAGCACACATTCATGTATTTCATTTTCAAGAATGAACCCACAAGCCCGTATTCTGACTATTTGTTTGTTAAACTTGGATTTTGAACATTTGCAAAAACAAGCCTTTGAAATACAGTTCATCTTTGAGTCCCTTTAATGACTTGTTTGTATTTGAACAGCAATTCAGGAAAATCAAGCCTTATCGCATTCCATAAAACCTGTCATAATAATATCCTAATTGTCTCCCTTAGAAGTCACAAAGTAATAAATCCATATCAGCTTTTATGAACATGAACTACAGTTGACAGCGACATCCGCAGTAAACAACAGTTATCGGTTTATATTATCTATGGATATAAAAAGCAACAAGGTTCTGAAAAAAATATCCTTCAATTCTTTTATCATCGTAGTTGGTATGTTAATAAACGAGGTTACCGCAAGAAAGAGACTTCATGCAAACATTGAAACTGAATAAATGAAATATGTGAAGATGGAGAAGGAAATGTAGTGGAGTGAGGAAAAAGTAACCAGAAAAGTTCCCCTACAATGTACATGTAAAGTAACTTTTGGTTACAAACATATCTACCGTTACCTGAAATGCTGCTCGCAAATTCCATTTCAATCTTGAATTTATTTCCAGGCATGTTTGAAAACACAGCATGTGCGAGAGATGAAAACATTCAACATCATTTGAAATTCTATTAAAGCGAATGAAAGAAGAAACTGCACCCACCTGTAATATCTCGATTGGAGGTACGTTGAACACACTGCTTTCGAGACGTGACTTGCTGACCCAAAGTCAATGACCTTCACGCGGTATGGCTGCCGGACGGGGTCGACGAGCATGATGTTTTCAGGCTTCAAGTCCGCATGTATCAATCCGAGGGTCTTGAGTTTAAGAAGCGCTACCAGTACCTGCTGCAGGGTGGGGCGGATGTGCTTCAGGGGGAGGGGGCGGAACTTACTCTGCTTGAGGAAGTCGTAGAGGTTCTTCTCAAGGAGTTCAAACACGAGGCACGTGTGGTTTTTATGCTGGAAGTACTCGTAGGCGCGCACCAGGTTGAAGTCGTCAGCGTTCTCGGCGCTCAGCCGCGCCAGGATGCTGACCTCGATCTGACCCTGCCGTGCGTAAGAGGGGTGGTTCTTGAGGATCTTAATGGCAACGATCTCGTTTGTCCCGCGCTTCCAGCACTTGACCACCTGCCCGAACGTCCCCCTTCCCAGGAACTCCAGAACTTCATAACTGTTCGTTAACGAGCACAGCACCTCGTGCTGTACCAACTGATAATCGCCTTCCCCGCCCGACGAACTCTTCTTCGACGAGTTCGCATTCTTATTCGAGTTTGTTGCCGTATTGGCGTTACTTGTTGTTGCCTTACTTGAGTGATTAGATGTATGCGGTTTCTCGTGTTTCTCGCTTCGTTCCGTCCTGTCCTTGTAATCATTCCGGTTAGTTCGTTCTTGGCGCTCGTGTCGGTCATGCCTCGTGCTGCTGTACTGACGATGATTATCCAAATTCTCCTCGCTCTTCCGTTTCAACCCGCATTTCTGGTACGTATCCAACAGCCTTACCGTCGACGCCTGAATGACGTTCTGAGTTCTTCGGGACGATGAGGACCCGCTGCTCTTGGAGGTCGACTCCAAGGGCAGTGGGTCCTGTGAATTTGAGTCCGTCAAGGGGACTGTCCTTAGGGTGCTTGTGGATGTGGAGACCCCCGTGTGGGGATTTGTGGTTACTATAACGTCATTGTTGTTGGAGGCGGACTGCCGCAGCTGATGCGTTGCCGCGGCGACATGGTCGACGTGACCCTTCTTGAAGGAGCAGAAGGCGCTGGATTGTGAACCAAAGTTTGCACTCCGGTTGAGTGATGACATTCCTGGAGACAACAGACAAAAGAGAAAGAAGTTATGTTAAAAATCATTTTAGAAAAGATAATGATTTGATGGAAATGTCAGAGACTACATGTACTTGCCTCTTTCAAACTACATGTACTTGGAAGTAAACTTCTCCTACTACACATACATGCAGGCTATTGTTCACGATTCCAACAAAGTGAAGTTCACAAGTGACCCGACGGCTTGAAGTCCTCTACGAGGGACTTGGTAATGAGGATCAATGCCTTATCAAAGGGTACGAGCGCATACACTTGGTTTCAAACGTGGGACCTCCGGGTTACGAAACCACTGCTCTACCACTGAGCCAAAGACCCAAAATGTAGACAGCAAAACAAACATATTTACAAACTTGTCCACCTATTGCATTTTTTTTAGAGGAAGAAAAGCTTTGTTATGGATGTTAAACAGGACCTTCATTTTTTATCATTGCCTTATTCACAGACATTATCATTGCTTGTTTAGGCAGGCAAACAGTTTGCCTAATTGTACATGAGTAGATGTTTCTTTGAAAGAGACCTTAAAATATGGGATCTATCAAAATATTGACAAGAAAGGCACCCAAAATATCACTTAAATATTCTTATCTCTAAATGATTCATGCTTTCCTCTGCATATTCCACTCGCTTCCTTGTGTAACAGCAAATGCGTGGATTGCATGTACAGAATTTTCCTATGGTACTATTTATGTCATATGATATGACCACAACACAATAGAGACCAAATTAGAAACTTGCTATCCCCATATCCCTTGAAACAAATCTATTCCTGTGCTGTCCTTGTAGCTATTTTGGGGACTGAAATAGCTAAAATTGGGTGTTATGATGGAATTGTTGATTCACGCACAGAACAGCGTAAGCTCTTGATAATTTCCCACTTCATCGTATTGAAGACAGTGATTTTAGGTAGATAGCATTTGATAAAGCCGGGGTAATAATCTCCAAGTTTGGAAGCGCTTAGTGATTGTAATAGGCACTATATAAAAACAATATTATTATTATTATTATATTGTTAGAAAATAGAATTATTATCTGTACTGACTGTAAATATGTTTGCATTATCAACATTGGCTGGCAATATCAGACTTATATCATATAAAATAGTAATAATAGTAATGATTTATTTAACCAAAAATGCGCCTCACATCTCAAAGGTTGAATTGTACAATATTTCTACAAAAGTATTAATATGATAAAATAATTCACTAAATAGAATCATATGAAGTGAAAAAATAGCCATACAAGCAAAAATTCCTAAAGCAATTGTAATTTACCCATGAACATATTACATGTGAGTCATTTCTTGTTGCTAAACATGAAATGTGTGCACCATCTCTCTCTCCCTGGGGAACATCCAAAACCAAACTGGTACAATTTGTATCACATGATAGTGATAGAATATGAACCCACAGGTTGGAAAAGAGAAATAAATGACTTGAACAAAGTTTGGCACTGACATAAATCATGACCTTTCTGATAAAATGATCTCACGCATTGTACATTTGTATGTCAATAAGGGTAAAAAGAGTCTGTACTTTACACTTACCCAAGACGAGCAATATTCCCTAATTTCATCTACTGGTTCCTCAATAAGCAAAATGTTTTCTTGTATTTAAAGTTACAGTGTTCTATTAAAACAGTCCAAGGCAGAGGGCTTCAAAGTTAGACTTTAATTCAAATCAAATCACCAAGTGGGAACAGCCCATGGCCCTGTTTCATAAAAACTTGTTATCGATAACAAATGCTAAATTTCTCTGACAAATTTGCTCTCAGCCAATCAGATGCCACAATTTCAGTAGCTTATAACAGTAATTGTAACTTGTCATTGATAATAAGTTTTGTGAAACACCCCCCAGACCTTCATATGCAGATCATCCTTCTTTACAACCTCATCCTTCTGAGGTCCTTCCTCAACAAAATAATCAATACTGACTAGGAACCTCAAGATTTCTTGGACAAAGGCGAGGATAAAAGATCTATTGACCGACCCTCTTGCACCTCTATGCTGCCCAAGGAGGGGGTTTAAATGGGTAGAGTGAAAGGGTCACTTGTTGGTGCGGCCTTTTGTTCTTGGTCTGGCCCCCTTGCAGGCCGAAGAATGGACAGGAGGTAGGATCAACTGTTAATTGAACCATTGATTGGGAGGACTCATTACTGCCAAGGTACATAGGGATTAAAAGGGGTATGAAAGGGGAGTAGAGGAGGGGGTGGCTTAGACAAATTTGATCAAGTATGCAGAGCTGTATGGGGTACAATATCTACATTAGGGAGAAGAACAGAGAAGTGACTGACATGACACTAAAATGTGGTATCTAATCTAGAACAGTTTGACCATGGAGCTCCCTGCATGGAGGTACCACAGGGGCCTATGCAGGGAATGTGGCCAGGTGGAACTAAATTTACCTTGCATGCAGATAACAGCAGATTAATTAGAAACCTAATCTTCTAATCCCATAATCTCTTAATCCTCACAAGTACACTCATGTTTTGCCTGAATTTCTGTTAAAAAGTGCAATCCTATTCGACCCAATACCTAAAGAGGACAATCAGGTGATTCCCATATTAAAGTTATCAGAATGAAAGAATTAATTAACAGCTGAATAATTCATTTAATCTTCCAAAGTGGATGAGCAAAAAAAGGAGAGATTTTGAAAAAACTACATCATGCAAATTTGAAGATTCTAGTCTTCACCATAGCATATGGAGAGAGAGAGTTGTGACATGCGTACACAAAATGCGTACACAAAATAGGTTACATCATGTTGCTCCAAAAAGTTCTGTCCCATGTACAATCTACATGGGAGGGACAAATTTGGAGCTTCATGAAATGCCTGACCAATCAGAGGCAACTTCTGGTAACGTAACTATCTCTCTCAGGTAGCTACAGGTACGATCCTCAATATTATTTGACGATCCATACTCTGTGTTCAGAATTGCAACAGAAGTGAAAACAAATTGGCATCTCTTTCCCTGATCAATGTTCTACACTATGCTATGCTTATAGGCCTACAATATAATTCTATGCTTTGGTCATATTTTACACTGCGACAAAAACAGGACACAAATTCGCATCTCTTTCTCTGGTGTTTTACACAATGTTTATAGTCCTGCAATCCAAATTTACGCTATGAGCGTATTTTACACCGCGACAAAAACAGGACACAAATTGGCAACTCGTTCCCGATCAAGGGCTATTCCATGACCTCATTGGGCTTCCCAGCGTCAGGAAAAAGCGTTCCACAGCTCACTCATCGTTCGATCATGTGACCTTTGTAGATTAAACAGGAAACCACAGCCTAGGGTCTCCGAACATAGAGCGGTTCAAGGCTTCGATAGGATTGCCCAAAAACATAGGCTTGGCGATATGTAAATAAGAAATGACATAATGCCTAGACATGCAGTGAAGGGCCAGTCAAATGTTGATAAAGTTCACTCTGAACAGACAAATCAAATAATAAATTTTACCTTGAATTTGGTATACAGTATGTTGAAAATGAAATAGATGCAAAATAAATGGTGTTGAAAACTTATAGATCAATATAATACCATTAAAATGTAGGCCTACATATATGTGTATGTGAATGTACTTTGGGGTCACCTTTACAAGAAAGACCTTGAGTTTTTTGTTTTTTTTGGGGGGGGGGAGGGGGGGGGGGGTTGTCCAACATTTACATGTACATGAGCACACTGCTGATCGTACTTGTATGTATACAAGTAGAATACCAATGTTGATATCTGTCTTATATCTCAAGACCTCCAATCGATCGTAAGTCTGCAGTCCCCTATCTTTTATAAATGTAAATAATTGTGATATATCAATTGCAAATTAGTTGCAATTAATACCAACTCTTTATAAGACGTGCCCTGGTATTATGGACTACTTCATATCAGAAATCAACATGGGGGTCAAAAGGTCAAGCTGACAGGCTAAAACCTTCATGGCCATTAGTTTGCATCGGTCACACATACAAATGTGTGTAGACGACTGAGAGGTTCAAAATGGTGATAAACGATGGACGTCATCTTGTTTTGAAGCTACCGACAACGGATCCAAGCGCTGGCTGGCTGGCTGGCTAGCGGAGATCTATTTTTGGCCATGCTCTCTCTCTCTCTCGTGAGTCCCCCTTACGGTCGTAATCCGGCCAGAGGTTGGGGGGAACAGGAAGCCAGCCATTTGCTAGTTGTCAGCACTCGGCTGTAGCTAGAATGCAGCGTAGTCTAGCATTTGTAAATACATATAGGCCTATGTACTATCATACATGTACATCATGTAAAGAAGGGTTTTCTTGTTGCCATTTTCTGCATTCCAATAATGTATAGGGCCTACTACAGTGTACATCAAAAGGGTGACATCGGCAGCTTAAATAATAATATGTTGTTTGCGCATCTCCAAATTTATATTAATTAATAGATTGAAAGGGAAATGTCTAATTTTTTGTTCTTATTCTACTTTTCAAATCCTTTATTATTGACAGTATAGGAAAAACAAATTTAGAGTCGTTTATGATTTGCTGCAGAAAAAGTGAGGACATTTCAGAGTGACTTCCGTTTCTCACTGATTTTAATATACGAGTGCTATTGGTTATACATTCCAGAGCTCTTTAGAACTTTCCTAAAATAAATTGCTCCATGATCCTGGTTTCAGTAATGATCGACTAAATATGGCCTAATTGGTACTAAAAAGAATCTATAATAAATAACCTCTGATATTTTTATGAGGCTTGTAGAGAAAAATCAGGACTTTAGAACAATAAAAGCTCATCAACAGGTTATTATTATGCATTAAAATATCAAAAAACTGTCAAAGTATCAAACATGTATGTATTACAAAGCCGCATAGCCATACTTTTTTTTACACTTTCAGTTTCTCAAGTTTTCTTTTCACATTTCCAAGCTATCATACATGAGGTTATGGACATGTAGCACATTGCAGTCCTGTCATCATTAGACCGAAGTTGCAAAATTGTGTCTTCACCAGACCGTGTATAAGGCGCACTTTTTTGCTGCCCAAAAAAAATTGAAAGTCGGGGGTGGGTCATATACACAGGTTTTGATTTTTTGGCGCTATGCCTGGCAATGTCTCCCAGCTCAGTAATCGGTGTGTCGACTCACCACTCGGAAACTACAACAACACTCTAATTTGTCAGTCATCTTGGTTTGAAAGTAATCTTTCTAATAGATCTCAATATGTAGTTTATAATAATAATTCCTCAATTGTTTTCCTATTACACATGGTGTACCACAAGGTTCTATCCTAGGTACTCTATTGTTTTTAATTTACAATAATGATCTTACACATTCTTCTAAATACGACATTGTTACTATTATTTGTGACAAGTTCACAAGTGACAAGTTCACAAGTGACAAGTTCACAAATCGGCGCCTTCAACTGCACCTTGATGTTAAATGAAGGTCCTTCCCTGCATGGGTTTTCGACAACAAACAACAAAATAGGGGTGCACCTTAGAGTAGACACATGTGCGTCTTATACATGGAGATTTACGGTAGCTCGGACGGGGGCAAATAAGCCCGCTATTTCCCAAATAGCGGGCTATTTTGGAAACAAGATATTTTCTAGACCAAATAGCCCGCTAATTGCAACTAATTTGAGATCGGCAAGTTAAAATAGCAGGTTATTTTTGTAACTTCGGTCTGATGAGAACAAGCCTAGTGTAGCACATTGCCCTTTTCCATTGTTTGGGACCCCTTGCATTTCCAAATGTCATTTCAAAATGTTATTCCATGCCAGCAGAAGTCACACATCGCATCAAAGATCAGGTTGATTTATCTCATGACCTAACACAACAAATTTGCCTTGCGAATGCCCTATTGGAATCGGAATTCAATTGTTCTGTCACCCCAATCTCGATAAACGCAGCAAGAAGCGCCGGGATGAAAAGAAGATATTTGGCCCACACATCAAACAATTACGCAAAATATTGACAGCGTGCAAACTCCACTTTTAAAGAGAAGGTCGACTTCTGGGAAAGGTTGACATTTGTGAGCTTTTTCATTCTTTTAAAACTTAAAATCGGTTTGGAGGAAAACATGTCTCCTGAAAAGGATGGCTCTTCAAATGCCCCCATATCATAAATATGACACGAAATAGCTAAGGTGTGTGGCCAACACAAACATGTACATGCCACATGTGTGCGTAGTCCCATACAGTGCGTGTGACTTTTAGAAATTTAGGATGATTCTAAAACCTTCCACTACAATGTAAATGTACACCAATAGACTACTTACAATAAAGTGCTGCATTGTGTACATTATTAACCTTTTCTAATCACTTCCAAACAGTTTCTTACACGATGTAATCACATGACCAGAACTCATATTACCTTTAACGGGATCAATATTTGTTATACTTTGTGCAGCTGTACAAAATGCTGTTTACTTAGATTTATCAGTTTAGATGTTCTAACTCAAATGTCATATCAAACCCAAGTAAGGCTGTGCACAACAGTGTAATGAGGTACCCGAGTACACTCCCAGGCTTACAGGCGAATACTCGAGTATTCGGACGCCATGTTTTTTTATAATTTTTTTGAATTTTTTTGAATTTTTTTGAATTTTTTTGATTTTTTTTGAATTTTTTGATTTTTTGACTTTTTTTTCTTTTTTGACTTTTTTTGCCACTACCATACCACTCGGCAGTTTCTCAGATCCCTCGCCCAAAACGCATGCAATTTTACTTTGATTTTTTTTGAATTTTTTGATTTTTTGACTTTTTTTTCTTTTTTGACTTTTTTTGCCACTACCATACCACTCGGCAGTTTCTCAGATCCCTCGCCCACAACGCATGCAATTTTACTTTGAGTTGCAGTTGAAGGCGCCGATTTAATAAGAACTATAACAGTAAACAATGCTGTTTTAAAAACCAAAGATGGCAGAATAATCCATTTTCCTTCAAGTCCAAACAGAAATCTGGACATTTGGTCCCAGTTTCTGAAAGGTGAGTTTGACAGTGCTTGAGTTGGGAAACATTTTTACCGACGGTACCATGCCAGCGGCTGCCGCTCTCCCTGGCACGGGTAAGCGTGGGCCTGGACATTTTTTTTTTTTAATTTTTTTTTTTTAATTTTTTTTTTTTTTGCGGCCGAATATTCGGGTACGAGAAATCGTACCCGAGTAGTTGTCAACCGTGCGGGTACTCGAGCATTCGACTACCCGTCGCAGCCTTAAACCCAAGGCATTTCTAGCAGTGCTTCTTATGCCGACCAGAAACATGTAGATAATGTTACAGGTTTTACATCATATTATATGCTGCAATTCATATTTTATGGCTTCTTTTTCAAATGCAATCGTGTCCTAAAATAACCTACATGTATATGTATGTTACACAAATGACCTACTTAATGGCTCTAGTGTATTGAAAAGAAACTGAAACTGTACATGTACATCAAATAGATACTGAACACATACAATGGACAATACAAAATATGGTCTATAGAACAAGTACATTGTATCTCTTTGGTCATAACAAAAATAGGAAATACAGATTTGGAGAGCTTTTTAACCCGTTTCCTATCAGAGTTTTTAAAAATATCTTCAGAATTTGAAGTTATCTAAGAGTGACTTTGTTTGAAAACAACAAGTCCTATTTCACAATCTTAATATCTGATAAAAATAGGTCAAAATGATTATATCTTTTTCTTCTTTCTTTCTCTTTCTTTCTCTCTCTCTCTCTCTTCCTCTTTCTTTCTCTTCCTCTTTCTTTCTCATTCCATTCTCTTGCTGACCCCCTCCCTTCCTCCTAAAACTTCACTCCCTTCCTCTCCAATACACTCTCTCTCCCTCCCTTCCCCTGATCTCTGCCTTCTCTTGCTTGAATACCAGTACCGTTATCTTCTCCATTTCCCTCTCTTTCTCTCACTTTCCTATTCTATTGCTATCTCTACCCCTCCCCTCACCCTCCCTCCCGTCACCCTACTCCATCCATCTCTCCCTCCATCTGTTTTAACTTTCCCTAGCTTCTTTCATGTAACGATCTTTGAGAGCTAATTTGGAGTTGTCGTATCATCGTCCTGCTCTGAGTCAGCCATCAGATAAAAGAATACACATCCTCCCTAGTATGGTCCCACCGCTCCACAGACTAGCCTCATTTCAAAATGCCCTACATCATACAGAGGGGCAGATGTTGGTGATTGCCCAATCAAATATGAGAGAGTCGCACGATTTTTAAGGTGAGAATGTTTTTTTGATCTCACTCATTCTGAACATGCCTAATCCAGTTTAGGCCTAATCTTGATCAACATCATCTTATGGGCAGCTTCAAATGCCCCTTGTTTCAAAGTTTAAAACACCATTCAAAACTTATTCAAAATGTAATTACAGCACATTAAAATATGACATCGGGGTGTAAAATGTGAACACATCTATTAAGCTTGATCAAAATAAAAACTATGGTTTGATCAATACCATTTTGGGGGCAGTTCTGAAGTTCCTTTATCCTAGATCTTCTCTTTCTTTCTCTTCCTCGTTCTTTCTCTTCCTCGTTCTTTTTCAACTCCCCCAGGGAAAAATACAAAGGGGCTCGGGGCGAATTAGCCCTCAAAATGCCCAAAAGAGCCCCCAAAAGTCATAAAAGAGCCCAATTTTTTTGGCATCGAGTACAGTGCAAAACAAATTAATAAGTGTTATTTTAATGAAAGCAAGCTTGAAAAGTAGCCCCGAAAGGTTTTTTAATATATTTTCCCTGATCTCCCCCACCCAATCTCCCTCTCTCACACACTCTCCCCCCCCCCCTTCTATATTTTGGATGTGAATACACCTACTGTAAGAAGAATCTAGGGCAGATCTGGCTTTAGATCAACAGCAGATTCCAACTGGGACAGCTGACATGGCCCTTTCGCCCCCGAGTGCCCAGTAAAACAATGTAGACTGTCTGTTAGGGGTAGGACAACACCTACTCTCCAAGTCTATCCATGTTAATATCGGAGTGCAATGTCACATGAACAGGCTCGCATACCAACATGTAATATGTATGTCCAGGTCTGTGCTTTCTTGGCACTGCTTCAGCCCTGTAGTAACCTGTACTAGCGCTCATGTGGTAACCTATTACAGCTCATACTGTACAGTCTGTACTCCCCATGTACAATAGAAATGGCATCACTACCCAAAATCAAAAACATGCAATGCACTACCAATCATCATCATAAATTTAAGGGGAAATCAAATCTTTAATCAAAAAAACTACTACAACTAAGGGCAGACAAAACTGAGAAGCAGCATAGTGAAAGTTTGAAAAAAATCGGACTACAAATAAGAAAGTTTTGAATTTTTGAAAGTTGTAATCGCAATACATTACGTATGGGCTCTTCAATTGCCTGACTGGGAATGTCAGTGTGACATAGTGCCAACAACTTTCCCACTTGTTTCAACACATAAATTGACTAAACTACCCATTTTTCAAATTGTATGACCAGGAGGGTCTTTTGTCAATAGAAGACCAATAATATTTTATCCATAATATACGTTGAGTAGTGCCACAGTCCCTTTTCATTGGTCCGATCTAGTTAAAACTTTTGCAATTTGCCATGACGTTTCTCTCATTATCTGCTTTCTTAGCAATGACCCTATTACAAGGGTTGGATTGCCCTTTAAGCCTAAATTAATATTGATACAGTACACTTGCTCATGTAAATGTACAGTCAAGCCTACCCACATGGGCATTTCCACGGTAATAGGGTACTTCTGTGTGTGAAAGAATAAAGCGCTTACAGAAAAATTAAATAAATATCCTGTGGCTTTCTGTGTTTTTATTTTCATTGTTGATGGTATAAAGAAATAAAAAAGACAATTCCATGCACTAATAATGTCATTTGGTTGTGTTGTCCTCTTTTCTTTAATGATTATTATTAAAAATTCCAAAGTACAATCAGTAAATGTTGAGTGGTGTGATTTTGAGGGTGATGCAAATAAAAATTCTAAAAAGAAATTGATGTTTCATGTTTTGAAAAGAGATTTTGATGCGGGTGGATTACGGCATTGATCATAGTTACGGCGATTGAGCTTTAAAGAGGGAGAGTGAGAGAGTTGAAAATTACATTGGCTGAATGAGAGATTCTGTCCACCTGTGTTACGTACGTTCAGAGTGAATTTTCCCACAATTATTAGTTGTGTCACCCAACAGTTTTATGTGCTTTGCAACTCTTTTGATGAAGGTTGAAATGTAGACCAAGAAAAAAATCGTCAAAATAAACGCAAATAGAGATAAAATCTATTCAAAATTTGGAGTGCAATATTCGGTCCAACTCACGAACGTACGTAACAACTAAAAAACCGGACCGTGGCGTCCGCGAATATGACGCATGGATAATCCACGTATCAGTCAAGTGAACCAAGGCACTGCAACGTTTGATTGTACTTGCAATCCATGCGCTGACTTCTACAATCGCGGGGCCGTGTAGCTCTATATAACTTCTGTCCAGTTTGTGCGTACGTTCACGGTTGCTGGTAGTTAGAACGACACGTACGCACGTATGACAGAACATGTTTTCTGTCCTATTTACGTACGTGTCGGACGTGAGCAGCAGACGACATCCGATCGTAATTAGATTAGGCTTTGAAAATCGTGGAATGGTACGTATTTGTTATTCAAAATCTTTTTGAAATACAGTAAAAGATCATAATATGTTTCCGAAAATGAGTCATGTGTAACTTTAGTGGTGTACGATTATATTTTCCTCTTCTGGTCTGCTAGTGCTAAATTTTAACGTGTAGTGATATTATTACATTACAGTCCCATATGTAGCTTTTCATGTATGCAACACTGGTAACTCTCGCCGATCTCGCATTTTCAATAGGTGCAACCGCAACCCAATTTAGCTCACGCAAAAAAAGCAACTGCAGTTGCCTAAATCAGGAAAAACAAAAAAACAAATTTATACTTACCAACAGCTTGCTTGATTACTTAATGTTGGTTATCTTCAATAAATTGTGTTTTCTTCAAAAGGTCGCATTAAAAAAAAAAATTATTTTACTTTTCAATGGATGACATTTTATACACAAGAATTATTTCATTATTGAGCCTACACTAAATTATACAAAATATTGCATCTACATTACCTGAGTCATATCATTGCATTGATATTTTACAATCCTTCTGTTAATCATTTAATGCCTTCATGTTTCAAAACCAGGAAATATCTATCTGTTTGGAGTGAAAATGTGCATGATTACTATTAACGTGAGAAAATCTTAACAAGTCAAAAAAGAAAAAAAAATACAAATACATTTAAATTTGAATTAGCACAATGGATTTTAAACTCATGATTTTTTTCATCTTTAATTCTTTTGATTTCAGGTGAAAGATGTTGTGGGAGAAGATCTTGTCATCAAGTACATGGCCGAGTCGGAGTCTCATCCGGGGCTATTTATATGGCCAGCACGTGAGGATGTGTCTCGGGAATGTAGAAAACAGATAGTGAAGAAAATGCCTAACCCTGTCCTTCGGGAAGACATCAGCAGCACTAGATTACAATTTTTCACCTTTGCAGAACTCTCCCCAGAATCATGACTGTTCCATACAATTTATGAATGTCTTATTACTCATAGATTGGTTAATAATGAATCGAGTCATTCCAACTTCTTCAGAGAACTTGTGTAAAGTCCAGCACACCCGATATCGTCCCAAACCATCGGTTTTAAAATCCTTACAATATTCTCTGACTCTCGTGTAAGAGGAAAACCTAGAACTGCGTGTATTGATGTTAAAAAGGAGACATGATTAAATGGCTGGATCGTGCTAATTTATTGTTCTCACGTTGTACTTCAGTAAGGTTTTAATCACCTCAATAGACTTGTGTGTTATGAAAACAAATAAAATTCATGGAAAATTGGCACAAAGACACAATTATTTACTGAAAATATTTAATGAATGCTCAATTGAATTGATGCATTATAATATGCAAAATAACCCATTGAGTATGCAGTGTCAAATCTTTTTTGAATTTCAGATCTGAATTACATCAAAATGATTGTTATAAATACATGTATTTGATTTGAACTTACTTGAAATGAATGATCATAATTTTGAGCAAAAATAGAATTAAATAGAGCATTTATGAAAAATTAAGAAATATAAAAGGTAAATATCATACACATTGTAGTTAGCAGATAAAAGAACTCTAGAATAAAAGCATACAAATCCTGTATAGACAATTTGTAATTAACGACATGATGTTTGTGAAATATCAATGAATAGTGTTTGCCTTTTATTCTATATTGTGTCAACTACTTTCCCAGTCTTGATGGGAATTGATTACAAGCTAATGCTTACATGTAGTGAAATGCATGCTCAATATTATTGTTTAACAGTCTGTTATTATTGGGCTCTGTGTCCGAGACACATTTTGGCTACTGACTATTAAAGACATCACCTAGACTACTTTTAAATTTGTATATAAGGTTTTGTGAAATTTCAATTTCAATGAAATGATTAGTGTTTGCCTTTTATTCTATATTGTGCCAACTTCTTTCCATGTGACTATAGTTACTATCTTATCATTTTTAAATTTGAATTTGCAATTCAGGTGTTCATAATTTTATAAATTTATATAAATGGTTCATCCATGGACAATTTAAGTTGTACACTGAAGTTCGTTGCTTGCTTTTGCAGTTGGTCAAAAGATTAATGAGAGGTGAGATAAGATTTCAAAACTATCAATTAATCTATTTTACAGATTTACAAACCGTATATCAGTTGGCAAATTCATTGATTTCATTATACTTAATAATTAAAGACCATTCACATTTCACTTATTCTCCATAAATCTGCAGCTTTTGAAGTTCTGATACGGAACACATGTAACATTGGCCAGGCAGTGATTTGAAACAAAATGAATTTACAATGACCTAAACACAAAACAATTTAAAATGATCAATACAATGAAACATTTTAACCTATGCAACGCTTATGAATATATTGATTATGAAATATGTGTCCCAAAACAGAATTCAAACAAACGTTTAGATGCCTGTTCTGTCCAACCGTTACATACGTTCCCTATTCTTATTAATTGGTTCCAACATGCATCAACAATTATAACTTCTAGATTTTATTTTATCCTGGAATATATGAACATAGCATCAACATCCAGTACACAGTGACACCAAATTAATAGAGTACGCACCATTAAAACATGTGTGAAAGATTTATTCATTCAATAATACATGATACATTGCAAACATTCCTTAAATATTTGTTTTTCTGATTCACAAAAAAAGCTATAAAAAAAAATTAAAAAAAGAAGCAAAATCTGAGATGATTGTTAAATTGATGTTTTATTGATACTTAACTCACATGAATGAACATTGCATTTATATATTGAGCAAATAATAAATCAGAGGTAATTTAAGTTACAAATTTCTGTCCAATGTTACATACGTTCCCCCCAATACATGTCCTACTTTACGACCTCTGCAAAGTTAACATGAAATCACACTTATCTTTTCCCTCATAAAAATATAGAATATAGATATTGGACAAGCAAAGGGAGAAATTTGATTGCTCTAGGGGTGAAAACAATTTTGACCATATTTACATCACAGAAGTACCCACTTAACATGGAAATGCCTATGTAGGCCCTAATTAAAATAAATATTCCATCCATCATAACATTGTTGAGGAAAATTCATGACATACATTCAGGAATAAATAAATGAGTGAACAAATGACCGACTTATCATTTGTGACACTAATGCATATTGTATGCAACTACAATGTACAGGTACATGTACAGTAGGCTATAATGCAACAGTACAATGCACTACAACACATACATGTGCATGTACGTGTATGCACTGTATTAGCACACATACAATGTACACAAATTTACAAAATTATGAGGGCCTGTAATCAAGCATATGTTACACATCCTGTCCAAAAACCATATACTGCTTCCCCATAACATAATCTACCACTGAAAATCCCTCAACTACTAATCCTTTATACATGCAGATTAAAAAGGAGTACAAAGTGTTCCCATATATGGGGCTATGAGGGGCTTTTGGGGGAAAACATTGCAGTGCTTATCCAGTATGCACTAACTGCAACGCTTATCCACTACATGGTGTTTTGCGTAGGAGCAAATTTCACAGAAATCCCCTTCACATCAAATGTGTTCTAAATAGGCCAAAAGGGGTACAAAATACTGCTGAATGCAGGAACAAGCGTACAGTACATGTGTTTGTGTGTGTGTACATGTAAACACATGTAAAGTGTACTGAAGCAACACAATAGTCCCATTGATGAGTGCAGACGACAGATTACCTCTCTTTTTATTTGCTCTGTGTACGGAAAGTAATTTAAAAAGATTTCCTCTTTTTCTAGGAAAAGGAAGACATGGCTGGTATGAATACAGGCATAATGATACAATTCTTTTTATTAAAATTACTGTCTGTTGTAGGGACCCTTCCTCCTATATGATGCATAATTTTTATCTGTAAATAGTGTGATTTGTACAGGCCCTAAATATTCACTTTTATTTATTTGTAAATGTCAAATATTCACTTGTAATTATTTGTAACTTTTTCCACCCAATTATTCATAATCATCCAAGTACATGTAATTTTTATTTTGAGGGAGGAATGATGATGCTGCTGCTTTTGCTGAATAATATTAACAAAATCAACAATTTTAATTTTTCATTAATAATAAAAAAATAATAATGACAGCAACTCTATCTAACATTAATAATAACAATGATAATAATATTTTTTTTCAATAACAAAAATGATGTTAATAACAAACTCAATTTATTTATCACACATTAAATACTCTACATAAACAAAGGGAAGAAGGATACATTAAAATGAATTGTACGTCTCCATTGCAGTCATAAACAAGTCATACACTATCTTAAAATCATGAATTTTGAGAGGATGTGGGAGAAATCATTCCATCTTGGCCTCCATCGACGTCACATCTAGAGGGATTCTAAATAAGTGGATATCTAGAACTTGATCAAATCAACAATCTTAGAATTGACCTTTTCTTATCGAGTCTATGCTAGACTTGTTTCCTAGCAAATAAATATATATTTTTTTTTTTTATATTGTTTGTTGTTGATCTTTTTTGCAGTTGCAGTTGTTGTTGTTTGTTAGTGGGGTGAAACTGCCTTTGCTAGTTGTTTCATTGTTTACTTCACAATGTGTTATTCTTAATTGAATGTGTTAAAACATTTCAAAAAGAACATTAATGTAATGGGTTTTTTTTTTTTTGGGGGGGGGGGTTAGTTTATGATTTGCTGCTTGATTGAGTATGGTCAAATCAATATGAGAAATAAAGAAAAAAGAAAAGAAAACCACAACACTGATGTCATGGGGTTATAATGTCTGTGTTTTTTTTACTTCATGATTACTTTGTAAAGGTACAACATGGCCTTTATCTAAGCTTCTAAATGATTTTTTCTTCTTCTTTTTAAGCGGGATGGTGTACAAGCATCATCTTTCAAAACAAGTTCTTGCCTCAACAAAAAAAAAAACATCACCAGCAACTCACAAAATATCTGATTTCACAGTAATTTGTTAAAATATGAACTACATTGTCTGGGAGTGAGGCTATGTCAATGCAATTGCTGTTGAAGCTAACATGATGTTTGTGTAATCTACACACTGATAAGGGAGGTATGGTGATTGACTTTCCCATCTCGCATTCACTATCACATGAAACTGTATCTACAATTAGCCTCCGGTCCAGCCTCTTCATGGAAAAGATTGACATTTAAAGAAACCCTCGGGAAATGAAATGTGCTGATGACATTTGAATTTAATCATTTTTAAATAGTTTGGTCTGCAATACATTTTTGTTGATACATGTACAATTTAGGAAATGAATTGGATTTTAAAAAAAACTTTATTGAAACTTTTCTACTATTGTCCTTTTTAAAAGTATTTCTTCTCTTTTCCTCTCTTCCAGCTTTATAATTTGTGACTGAAACATTCCTACTACCAGTATTGTCCTTTTATAAATTATTCCTTCCCTTTTCCTCCTTTCAATCTTAATACTTTATGACTGAAACATTCCTTCTACTGTTCTTTTATAAATTATTTCTTCCCTTTTCCTCCTTTCAATCTTAATACTTTGTGACTGAAACATTCCTTCTACTGTTCTTTTATAAATTATTTCTTCCCTCTTCCTCTCTTCAACATGAATACTTTGTGACTGAAACATTCCTACTATTGTTGGTATTTACTATTATCTACTTCATTCCTTTCTGCGTATCCTTCCACCTACAGTGTACATTGTACAAATAATTTCTGTTATTGTAAATTAAATTGTACAATCTTGCAACAATTTCCCTTGTAAACAGCACACCTGTCCCTGTCCCATATGCCTCAATGAATATGTACAGTACATGTACATTAACAAAAAATATCTATATTCATGATCATATACAGGTTTGTTTACTACTTTACTGAACTGTAGCGTTATTAATTTCTGCAAAAACCAAGGCGCCTGCACGATCAACAACAACATTGCCATTATCATATAATGGGAGCCATAAATAATTGCGGATGAGTGGATTCTCAAAAAACAATCGTAATCTTGCAAATTAATGCTAATGGAGATGAATAATATGAAGCGCCAGGACAATTGTCAAGTTGGGCTGTATTCCCGAGAGGACAATAATTCAATCCTTAGCGGAGCCGGCTACTCATGGCTTCTCCTTAAGGATCCTATGCAAATAAGGTCAAAAGGTCATCCTAGAGAGGATGTGTGTTTCCTGTTGAGTGCTGTCTTGGTGTAGTCTGTAGGCAAAGACTTTAATCAGACACTTCAGACACAATTCCATATTAGGCTTGAGCAGAGCGTAATTCTGTCAGTGTCTGGCTGTGTTTGGTAAGCTACGAGCAGATATATGGGGTGCAGTAGACTGTGCAATCTAGATAACCTTACAGTTGAGACATTATTTAGGCCTGTCCTCATCAGCTCAAGTTTGCCAAATAACTAGCTATTCTTATTACCCCGATTGCAAATTAACCAGTTAATTTTTTTCCTCTGCAATTAGCCGGATATTTGGTCAAGAAAATATCCCCAAGGAATCTTGGTTTCGTTTCCAAAATATCCCGCCATTTAGGAAATAGCGGGCTAATCTGCGCCCGTCCAAGCTAGTTTGTGATGAGCATATTGGTCTGGTGAAAACGGAATTTTGAGTTCCGGGATAATATGCAGAGTCTGGAAATAGCGGGTTATTTGGCAAACTCAAGCTGATGAGGACAGGCCTCATGACTGCTAAGGGGTTGTGCCTGCAGACTAGCCTTGGTGGGGAGAGAGAGGGAACTGACAAATTTCTTCTCGTGAACTGGGAGGAACTTGACAGGAAAGCATCAATCTATCTTTAGATGGAAGTGGGATCCATCCAAATTAATCAGCAATTTGGATGGCATTAATGTTTTCTTCACACTTAGATCTTGATTTTTCTCTTCCCCCCCCCCCCTCTACTCTCTTATTTTTTCTTTTTTTCTGCTTCTTTCTACATTTATTACATTCTATGACAACATTTATTACTACATGTACTTATTGTGTTTTCTTTGTTCAAATTTCTATAAAACCCTTCATGTTGTTTTCAATTTCATATCTCCCCCCCCCCTCCCTCCCCTCCTCCCCTTTCTCTCTCTCTCTCTCTCACACACTGTACATGCATGTACACTCACTCTCTACATTTTACTCTCATTATCTGCCTCATGATAATTCTGTCTTCAGAGACATTCATTTTCACATCCATCCTATTCCAAATTTAATCTTTTTCTACAGCCATTTCTCACTTCAATATCGAACAAACATGATCCACCACAATATAAAATTAAATCGCTACAAAATTATTTAATAGCAACCAATCAATGTTCTGAAGTGGAGAGACTGCGTAAGATTGTATATTCATCAAGAGTAAATTCAAAAGGGGGAACTACTGTACATGCACATGTACATGTATAAACCAGGTACCAGCATTTTAGCCAGCACTGTGGGCCAACCAAGGAAACCCAAACATATCATGTTACATTATCGAGTTACCTCAGTCTGTTTTTAAAACATTTTTCTTTTTCTTTTCCTTTCTGGCATAAAAACCACAAGTGGAGAAGAAACAAAAAAATGTAGATGGTCCTCTAAATTAAGGGAAATTTGCCTCCTCAACTTTAACACCCCCCCCCCCCCCCCTACAAACTAGAGAGAGCCTATTTTCTTTTTCTTTAGGACTCTTCATGCAACATGTTTAGTCCACTTTCCTTGTAATGTACATTGTACATGTACATGTAGTTACACAATTTCCATATTCTTTGCACTTTATAACAATAACAATTCACTTCAAAAAGGACCAGTCAGCCAATAAAAATACAGAAATTTGATAATCCAGAAGAAATGGGCTTGCATCAATTTGTTTGAGTCCCTCGTCACTAAACATCCTCATCCTGTGTATTCAAGGGGGAACAAATTCTTGACCTCTTTGGAAGAACGGGAGCAGACTGAGTCAACTGCTTTCCCTCCCTCTCTGCATTTAAAGATAAAGTTGCATTCTGGCTAGGCTATTTCGGTGCGATAGAAACGAAATGGGAACGAACAAGGAAAAGTTGTATTTTGTCTTTTTGTAGCACATGTACGCATGTCAGAATAATAATAATAATAATAGGCATTTCTATAGCGCCCTCTATCTAGATATTCTATTCCGAGGCGCATTTATTATTACCCCGGCTTATACTGCGAGATTCAGTTGATACTGTGGGGTTTTGGAATTATCAAAATGATTTCGAAAATTAATTGACTCGGTCCTGCTGGAAGTCAAATGCACTGTACGCAGAAATGCTTAGATGGGGCTACACAAATGTGTAGCAACAAGAGTTTGGTCCAAACATTTCTCTTCCTTCAATTTCCTTCTTTTCGGTTGACATTTCTATGATGATACTCTTCGACACTAGCATGAAAATAATGACAAAGCACACAAATTATTATTCCCCTTTTACAGAGCTCAACTTCCCCTTTAAATCCTTTAAATAAGGCCATTAGCTCAGCTTGACCCCTCACTCACCAATGGCATGCACACGCAAAACCTTGTGACCAAAACTGACCTGGGTATGTATTATGGCTAATAGTCTTATGATGAAGAGATTTCTAAGAAGGGGAGCAGAAGTTGTTGTTTTATTTTTTAAATAATAAGGTTTACAATTTGTGGACTCAATTTCAAATTGCAAAATACAGCACCAACGATAATGCACTTTCACCAGACTTTTGACTTTGAATGATTTCTTCTTCTTTTTTTTCTTTTTTTTTTTGGGGGGGGAAGGGGTTTCGACTGGCAAAACTAAGGTGACCCCATGCAAAGCTTGATGGCTCTATTGCTGCTGTTTCCTCAGAACGGTTGGAGCCTCTTAGCGCTTGCTTCCTCTTTCACCTACTCTCCTACACAAAGCATCTACAGTACAAGGTCGCGGCAAGTAGCCTCGTCATACAAGTATACACAACTACATGTAAGCACCTACAATGAGGCCTAAAAATTAAATCACGTACAATTGTACATGTAATCTGTAATAAATGCTGATGATAGGTTTGTTTCATACTGTCATATTTTGATTTTATGATAAATCTAGTCATTAAGAAGAGAGTCAATAATCTTATCGCTTTCAGAGCATTTATTTTGTTAATTAATACAGCCTTTGGTCTCTTTCCCCTACATTTGGAGTCATTTGTGTTTACAGTAGGTACAGTACTGTACATAGAACTTCCCTATGCTTCACAAAATGTTGAATATTTGTGTTGTGTAGTACTACTTGATATGCAAAAGGGCAGCTGCTCTTGCTATTTACAGGTAGGCTTTCATGTAATACATTGTAGGGACTCGGGGAGTATACATTACAGTATGTACATTTATGATGGCTAGCAAATATAAATCTTTGCAAATTTATGCCTGACTTTACTATCTACCAAAAACATATTAAAGTTCTCTTTTCAAGATGGATGAACAAAAAATATTTGTACTTGTATGCAACATATTATTAATCATGCAATGCACATGCACACTTGAGAGTAGTAACTGTAGCTCTCCAATCCTTGCCTAGATCTAAATGTACAGAGCACGTTCCAGAATATGCAAACAACCCCATAGGCCACGACGCCGCCATCGTAACCCCGTCTGGGTCACACAAGACACACGCACGCACTGTAGCAGCACACAGACAGAAGCCCAAGCAAGCATGTTTACAGTGAGTGTGAAGGCATGCGAGGCGATGATTAAAACCAGCACACTCTCCCATTGTCTGTCACCCCCATGCCTCTTTCAGACGCACACCTATACAGGTCAGGGGTCAAACGAGGACTGCCGAGGTCAAACCACTCACCAACCCCCCTCTGAACCGTCAACAAAGGAAAGACCTGCTGGTGTTTTTCGAGGAATACAGGTTTGTATGGTTTCACTTCCAATGAACTCTGGCAAGGTGTACGTTTTCCATGCTTTTTTTTCCTATTCCTGAGAACCACTTCCTAATAAATTTTATTGGGAGGGTTTCACTCGCAATGGTTCAGAAGTTTTGATTTCCTACATAAGGCAATGACCCCCTTTCCAAGCTACACAGGAACTTCTCTAAAGGATAGAAACTGTGAAAGTGAAACCTGAAAGTTTGGAATGTAATGACAGCCATTTTAGCATAAACAAAACTTCACCCAACCAAAAATAACACATTTGTGAAATTACTTTACATGTCAATCTTGAAAACAAACAAAAAGTTTAGACATGTATCCAAAATCTTTTTTGTTTACCGGTACTAAGAAAAAATACAACAACTTAATTCTTGTAAAACTCTCTTAATAAAGAATTTTCATCTTCCGAATATTTACTGAAATAATAAAGGAATAATAATAATAATACGTAAATATTTTTGTACTTGTTTTATATAGATAATTTCATTTGAATCAAAAGAAAGAAATAAAAGAAGGCATTTCTTCAATATTGGTAAGAAGTTCATTCAGTTTGAATTCTTTTTGGTACATTTTCCAATTTTCTAACAAGAACTCAAGACTGCATTTATCGTTTACCTGTTCCAATTAAAGGGAAAGTAAGCCACATGGGGGTGACAAAATGAGGTCTGATTTTGAATAATGCCCAGCCAGCCAGCCAGCGAGCGACTAAGCCTCGCCATTCACAAACACACAGTAAGTGGGGTCAGGTCGAAGCCTACAGTTTACCTCCTATTCATCATGCAGACCCCCCCCCCCCCCCCCTCATTCCTATACACTCCTGTCCCAACTGAATTCTATAGGCTCCTTTTGGTTAGGCAAACAGCTGCCACACGACCCATCAGATCCGACACCACCTGCCGAATTAGATGACCGGCTTTTGTGTAAGCTCTTTCCTTGAATAACCTGAATAAATGACCACATTTTCAAAGCCTTTTTTTGTATGTTTTTTCTTGTAAGTTGTATTTTATTAAACAGTGCACTTGGGAACTAAACACTTCGCCATAAATCGCTTTAATTCATGTGCATTTATTTTCTTCATTTTTGATGTTTTTTAATCTTTCTGTTTCTTCTATTGACTTGTATTTTTTTTATTTTATTTTTTGCTGCTGCTGCTGCCTTTCACTATTTGATTATTTTTTAATCTGTTCTTTTTTATACAGCTTTTATATTCCAACTACAATTACAAACAACTCCCTTGGCCTTGGTAATATCCAACCAATAGAGAAAATATTGAAACCAGGGGGAAACAGAAAAAGGTGGCCACTGTAAACAGGTGACCTTTCTAGTTTCTAGACAGTTTGTACAACTAGTCTACAAAAAGTACAAGGCATAGATCTAGATCTAATTATTTTCAGCATTTAGAAAGAGGATACAGATGACTGAGTGTACTGACCATTACACAGACACTGAGCAGGGAAAAAAATTAATATTTATTTTTCGGGGGCTACTTTTCAAGCTTGCCTGATAACATTCTAAAATTTGTTTTGCATTGAACTCTATGCAAATATATGGGGGCTCTTTTCTGATTTTCGGGGGCTCTTTTTGGGGGGCATTTCGGGGGCTAATTCGCCCGAGCCCCCGTGTATTTTTTCACTGACACTGAGACATGCATGACAGGCCGTCTTGGCATTTATTTTACATAGTACCAGGTGCAATGAAGTGCTAGAGCGGCTTAACGAGGACATAATGAGGGAAGGGTCAAATAGATCATCATTACTCAACAAACAAACTTCTTTGATTAACATTAACAAGTACCGGTAACAAATTCAGTCTCCAACTTTGACCCACACATAGGCCTAGGCCTACACATCACGACATGCTCCCGTAGTCCCTACCCCCTCCAATCTCTCTCTCTCTCCTTTCCTGTTTTCAATTTCAGTTCTGCTCTGTTCACTACAACACTACTAATTACTATGAAGTACGAGTCGACATGTTCACATCACCTGATCATTCACAATCAGTTTCACATAACCAGGATAACATTTGAACAAAATAATAATCTTAAATTAATCTATTCTTAGTCTTACAGTTGATCCTTTCATATTTTAATATCGATATCATCAGTCATCTGTTATGACTTACGACTCTACATGTAAAATGAATAATCAGTTAGGGTCTATTGCGGTTGTGCACTTTATGCTGCTCACTTACTCAGCAATTTGCAGAACAGACTCACAACATAACATGTGTAGATCTACATTACATATTTGTTTGTGTCAAATGAATGGGAATCGATTTGTTGACTCCAAATGTGGAGCCTTGCACATCGAAAATGTCATTCAAATCCTGGTTAATGGTTAATCTAGATTAGGAGAAACATAGAAGTATAAAGGGAATATTCGGAGTTTCAGACTTCATAATTACCTTGCATATGGTGGTATTTTTTCGACAGTTTAATCTTGAAAACATCGCCCTGTTTGACGACACACGGGCATTTACAATTCCGTTTCTATGAACCCGCGAAAGATAGAATGTCTTCGAACAATGGACTTTCGCGTGTGTTTCGTGCATTCCCCAGCGACGAATTCCTCACGATGTCCGAGCACGTTGTTAGCAAATGTTACCTTATTTTCCACTTTCACGGTACTTGTTTCGTCTACTTCCACTAAAATTCCAAATTGGCGTGCTGTTACTAATACGTTCGTGTCCTTTCAAGATGCTGAGTCCTTATTCCGTGCATTTTCAGGGCAATTTTGCCGAAAAATCTTGTCTTGTTTTGGCCCTGTGACTCTTCTCTCAGCATTTCGCCATCTAATCAACATGTCTTCTTCGGAATCGATCAGCTGCCAAAGGATGACGTCACGGCGAGTTCATTCGAGAAATAGGAACTGAAGTGTTCCGTATTTAGGAGGGGTAATTACTATGCGCCTCTTTTTCAAAACAAAACACTTTCGAAATCATTACGTCACTTACGGGAAATAAACAACATTTTGTGTGGTGTTTCAATAACCATTGTCTTCTAAAAACATGGGCGTTTCGATAATATTTTTAATGGGGATGAGTTTTATCTGAAGACGCTCTGAGATTATCCATTTTTCCTACAAGGTGATTTATGGCAGGTGTTTTGAAAAAAAAGCAAATGCCAAAATAAAAGGAAATTTGGATGGAATCGCCGCCCCCACCGCCCTCTAACCACTCCTAAAGGGGCGTCCGTGGCTTTATAAATACTCACGATTTACAATTGTGACCTGTAAATCAATTGATAGAGCATATATTTTGGTTCGCTCTTAACTTGGTAGAATAGCAAGAGTAGATTTTCAAAGATGTCATTTTAATGTTCACTAAATCTCAAGTAATATGAATATCAATTTGGGATAGCAAAAAAAAAAAAAAAAAAAAAGATAATAATCTCGGCTCATTTGCGTATTTCTTCTTTTCATAAGTTTTATTCACAAGTGCCCCTAACATTTATTTTCATCTTTTTTGTGAAGGATAGATAAGTGCCATCATCAGAAACTGAAAGTGTGATTTAGATCAAATTAATTATCAACTGATCCAAAAGGCGGGAGAGGAGTGGCTGCTCCAAAATAAATTCAGATCTGACCGAGCACTGATGAATTTTCCCCTGTGAGCAATGCACATGATGAAAGGTACACTTATCTTGTATTTTTACTCCCTCAAATGATTAGATATTATATAGAGCATATATATGATTGGATAAGCATTACGATAATGAGTATATAATCGGATAGTTAATTAATTATATGGAAAGGGGAAATAAAACATGAACAATTTGAAGCAGACAAGCCGAAACAAGAATCAATATTATTATCGATATAGACAATTTTTTTAATGCCATGGTTTGATTTAATCTTGAAAGCGTTCTGTTTTTACTGAATAAAAAAATACATTAAATAATTATGAGCACGGAATATATTAGCAAAAGCATCATTTTATTGGGCGTTCAATACACCACAATACCCTTTTCCAATTCATAAATTTGCATACCCAAATTCATATGTAAACACAGAATGCGAATATTGTCCCTCCGAGTTGAACAAAATTGTCTACCCTAAAACGCAGTCTAATCGCCCGGCAACCAATCTAAAAATACCGCCAGTGATATGTGCGTGGTAGGTTCCATGTGATCCCGCGGCGGTAGATAACTTCCATTGGCTTCGCATGGGCTGAGTAAATGATGGGGCCCCCATTTTCCTTCTACGGCGTCCCTCACAATGCAATATAACATCCCTCGTAATACGGGTCATTTGGTTGAATCCACTCTCATTACATAATCGTCATACGTGCGGGGGTTTCGTCATTTTCAGCAGTTATCAATATTTATTTCCTTTCCATATGCGATGGAACTGAGGGTTTGGGAAATTAGAACAAATGTTTTTCAATTTTGTGTGCATTATAAGATTAATTCCATCGGCTTCCCATCTTCCTTTTAGTCCTGTTATCTTTTCATCACGTTTTCTTTTTTTTTATATTTGATATAATTTGAATGTTTTACCGTTTTACAATCATATTTTGGCAAAAGGGCATTATTTTTTTAAAATCTAGCAATTGTTATTATTACATGTAACCCATTTTCCTGTAAATCATCTCATTGCTATAAAGGAGTTGCAAAACTTAAGTTTGGAGCCCCCGGTACATTAATGGCAAGGAAAATAGAATATTTCACAATAGTCAATGCGGTTGTAGGTCGCTTGCACAGGCATATCTAAATTTTCAGCCAAATCTTTTTATTTTTATGAAGAGTAATGAAGATGACTAAACCACATAATTTATACTAAAGTTTACTTACATGCACTTGTTTCATAATGAAAAATAAGTACTGTTACAGTACAGTATTGTTCCGTTGCGAAAGAGTGAAACTTGTTGCATAAGATTGAGCGCCGGCCCTTCTTACGTAATTGTTGTTTTCATTTATAGAACTTGATTAATTGCCTGCTGATATTCCGTCCTTAAAAATATAATTGTATACATATCGTCGCTGTTTTCACGAAGTGACGGTAGTGAAAAAAAATTGCATTCACTTTGCGTTACGATTTTCCTCACTACCGTCACTTCGTGAAAACAAGGACTATATTTTATGTATGTATTTTTCATTTTTATATATATTTTATACATTATATATGGTTAAGTAGAGGAGAGAGGCCCTAGCTGTTCATGACTACAAAACCTTTCATTCGTCTACGATATCTATTTGTATAAAATTACTGTTGCCTTGTCAAGCATGCAACGCGAAAGCTTATTTAGTAGTTTAGAGTACCCATATTTTTGGTTTAAGTATGTATAACATTTTAATAGTTACAAAAGGCCGATAGAGTTACACATATGTGTATTTGACCCCAATCAGTCGCCGACCAGAAATGATAACGCCATCTACGATAAAAAACATTATAGTTCAAGATCTCAAAATAGGGGGTTTTCGTTTGTCACGTCGACATAGTCGACGTCAAATATGGGACGTCATTTCGGCGATCTGCGCATGCGTCGGGTCGTCTGGCGTCGTCAGGCCACATTTGCGAACCCATTCATCGATGATTTGAGGTTCGTCAGAGAACTAGTGACCCGTCGTCAGAATGACGTCATCTTGCTACATCGCAGCGTAAATCAGAAAGTAAAAACAGAAAGAGAAAGTGATAGAATGATTAATTAATGATTAATAACATAAGAAAAGGTGATAGAAGGAAGGAAACAAAGAATAACATAAGGAAAGACAGAAAGAGAAGGTGAAAGAAGGAAGAAACAAAGAATAACATAAGGAAAGACAGAAAGAGAAGGTGAAAGAAGGGAAAAACAAAGAATAACATAAGGAAAGACAGAAAGATAAGGAGAAGGAAGGAAAAAACAAAGAATAACATAAGGAAAGACAGAAAGAGAAGGTGAAAGAAGGAAAAAAACAAAGAATAACATAAGGAAAGACAGAAAGAGAAGGTAAAAGAAGGAAAAAACAAAGAATAACATAAGGAAAGACAGAAAGAGAAGGTGAAAGAAGGAAGAAACAAAGAATAACATAAGGAAAGACAGAAAGAGAAGGTGAAAGAAGGAAAAAACAAAGAATAACATAAGGAAATACAAAAAGAGAAAGTGATAGAATGATAAAAACAAAGAATAACATAAGAGAAGATGATAGAAGGAAGAAACAAAGAATAATATGAGGAAAGATAGAAAGAAAAATGATAGAATGATAACAACAATAACGTTAGGAAAGACAGAAAGAGAAAATGATAAAGAATAGACAATGGAAAGATAGAAGAGAAGATGAAAGAAGGAAAAACAAAGAATAACATAAGGAAAATAGAGAGAGTATAATATAATAATAAACGAAGAACAAAATAAGAAGTGAAAGAAGGAGAAATTGAACAAGCGCGTGCGGGGGGCATTACGTCATCGTGTAGAGAACGGGTGTCGACTTAAAACGAAAAGGGCAATAAGGTAGTGAACAGGACGGGTGTCTGACGCCAATTCGCGTCGTTAGAGGACGTGAACGCCGTCCTCGTCCACACAAACGAAAAGCCCCTAATGGCTTAGGGCGAACATCATAACATTCTCTCTCTCTCTCTCTCTCTCTCTCTCTCACTGGTGATCCAAAATCATGTATCAAGTGCCAATTCTCACACCTGAAAATCGTCACATCTTTCTTAATTTTAGAGGAATTAAAACAATTCCTATGTCAAATGATAGGGCTTTAACAGGCCATACAATAATAATATAACCACAAATTTGGTCTCTCCCCATTTTATCTGAAAAGGTTGCACATGTAGTTGTACTACACATATGTGAGTACTTGTAATAACTTTGTTTCTTTTAATTTTCATCTTTTTACCATTAGCATATGGAGAAAATATTCAGCTAGCATAATAGATATTTTTTTGACATTTCAATCAATAAAGTTTTGATTGGTTTTTAAAGTTGATATCACTGTTCTTGCTGTGAAGACAAACTTCTCCAAATTTGTGAGAATGATCTAAATTTTGTATTTTTCAATGATCTATAAAATCGTATATATTTGACAAAAGATGTCCGAGTTTATAATCTATGATAATGAAGTAAACTTCTAAGTGGCCATAATAGAGAAATGTTTTTAGAAATAAGGAATTTTGTGTAAATACACAATTAATTTTCCTAAATACAGCGTCCTCTTGTGTTGAGATTGAGAGGTCTGCATATACAGACCCATATATGAATATTGTAATGTATAATGTGAATATACGTAGCAAAGACTATATGAAAAATCAAATACAGATAAATTCTTATAAAATATTATATTACATTTATCATTTTAAACATTCAAAGACAACAAAATAACAAAATATAACCAAATGAGAAATAAAATATGTATACAGGGTCTGTTTCATAATACTATTGCACAGTGTGTAAAAATTGCATTTAGAGTTGGGCATATTACTTGGGATAGAATCCCCCAAGGGGTTATAATGTAACTTAACCACTGGAACTATGTGCCCTTAAAAAATTCTGCTGCCTTAAGTGCCCCCCCCCCCCTCCCCCCCCCCAAAAAAAAGTGCTTAAAAATAATGATGACCGAATTCTTGGTAATAAAGCGTAATTGAGTTAATATGTAATGTGTAAAGTATATTTTTGAGCCAAATGTTTATGTGTGTGGATTTTAAGTTAGCCAGTATCTCGATATATTGAGCTGGACGATAGTTAAAATAATGGGTACACATTAAGTCGTGCAGAAATTGATTGATTCCAATTTTGATAATATGTATTGTATCTCAAAATAACATTTGCTTTGTGTTCACAACATAAAGAAATTAGTGTAAACATAATTAAAAATCAAGTTTTCATCCTGTTTGGAATGCTCGTGAAGTATAAGCTAGAAAAGTCAAGTATGCAAAAATGCAACGGTAACATAGTACTTCAATTCAATTCAATTCAATTTATTCATGTATCCAACAAAACATTACAAATCAATTATAAGCATTAAAAACAAATGTAAGAAATACATGTTGGAAACAGAGGGGTCCACTAAAAAGCAATGCTTGTACAAGTGTGAACACCTCAAATGAAACTTAGGAATAATGAGTAATTAAATTAACTAATCCGTAACTACAAAAGGAACTACAAAATAGGGGAAAGAAAAAAAGGGGGGGGGGGATGCCAACAGAGGCGAGAAAGGGACAAGACAATTCTTTACATGACCAAGATGGAAGAACACGGTCATAATACAAAGAGTAGACAATGACAAAAAGAAGTGAGAGATCGGGTGTACACAAATTTTACAAAATGATGAGCTGCATGTGGGGTTGGGAAGAAGATAAAAAAAGAGAATGCGCATTAGACAGGAAATAAGCATGAGAAGGCACATTATAATGTATCACATTACATTTTGAGGCAGCGAGTGGAGAATGATCTTGTATACAACAAAAACAACAACAACATATTTCAATGAGGTTTATATGATTGCAATAAAAATGTATCAAAAGGAATGCTTTTTAAGCTTAAAGATAAACTTTAGTACTGGTAATGCGATTGCATTGTGAAAGAAAAGGTGTGGAAAGGATCAGAAACAGTTGATCATGTAGCATGTAAGTATTGGTGTGCACTGCAAGGTTCTGGAGTCATCAAAATCATAATAAATTTGACCGAGTCTTGGTAAAGTAACAAGCACTGTACACAGAAAGCTATATATGGGACAACACACATGGTGTCGGGGCTAGTACTACCTTGATTTCCTTGTCTTTCTTTGCTCATTACTCAGCCAGTATACATTTTCTTCCAAAATTGTTTGGCACATGTCATTTATTTGTAATCTTGAACATTCAGTGTAAGTTTCGTTTGATTCTGTGAGAATTAATTTTCTTTTTTTTTTACCAGAACTGGAGGTTATCTTTAAATACAAACTCTAAAAATGTGAAAATAATCTACTGATTCCTGTTTTGTTTTCTCCTCACATTTAATACATTAGGTTATATCACTCTATGCAGTCAAGTTGGAAATGACCTGTTTTTCAATTTTCTACATGGCACTTGAGGTGATGTTGTAGTGTTTGACCATATTGTAAAGACACAATCAATACCACCTTCAAGCCTGCATGCCTGACATAGCAAAAGACCTAGCTATAACTTTTACTTGATAACTGTTTAAATGAATATATATAGCCTATGCAATTGCTATTTCTCATTTGGCTTAATGATTTGACATAGAAATATTTGAAGATACAATATCAACAATCTAGCCATAACAATTGAAAGGCCACTGGTTTAAGTGAATACAGTCCATTGTTTACACCCTTGTTTAACTCTATTTGTTCCGGGATCTTTAGACTTCCCCCCTGTCCACACACAACATTTTCCGTGATTAGCTATACCGTTTCGCGATAGTGATACCGTTTCGCGATAGTTTTACGATGAAATTGTGTGTGTGGACGCTCACTAACGATACGTCGTATAACGAAACTAGTCTAACGAAACGCAGGTTTGGGCATTGTTTCGAACTGAAACTCAATAAAGAATCACGCCTAATCACGAAAATGTTGTGTGTGGACAGGGGGAGTGTAACTAGTGTAACTAACTGGGCGGGGCTTAACGTGACCTCGAGCGAAAGGAGACCAGACTGTAGAGTTTCAGGATTACTTTCTTCTGTTTATGGACATCCTTGAATTTATACGATGATTATTTATATGACGTTTCTTGTGTGTGGACACTTTGAAATTTATACTATGATTCTTTATACGACGTTTCGTTATAGAGTTTCGGGATAAATTGTTTTGTGTGTGGACACGCTGTTCGAGACCTGAGCACGTTATCACCAAGGGTCATTTTAACCACCCTCCAAAGATCTAGGTTATGGAGATCGAAATGATGCACAATTTGGCCTTGACTTTATATGACATATGCACAGTTTATCACAGCATTTTTTATTGTATTAAGAATACCGGTACATAACATTTTATTATGATTTAGCATGTGAATTGTCAACTGTCAACAAACATATGCTTACACAATACAGGTATATGTAATTCTTTTTTTTTTATTTCAAAATTTTGCCCAGACATATACAAATCCAAATATCAATTGTGAGATCTTGTCTGATTTTGGAAAACTTGATTTCAAGGTCATTGAAGGACATGCAATTGGGTGCCAGTTACAAACTTTGCACAGGAATATTATACCTTGATGAGAAGAATTAACCTGACATACTATTTCTATCAGAACACACGGTGTGTATGTGCTCTACCAATGTTAACACTACTAGTAGTAGTACACACATACTTCTTTATGGTATCAGTTTATTCTCTTGTATATGATCATTATATTTCATTGTTGTAGATAATTATAAAATATGTAGATATCTGGAAGAAGAACAAAATCCCCTGGACCAAATCCATCACACTGACCATCATTGCTTCTAAGAGATGTACCATATGAAATGAATTTTCCCATTGCATCATCCACTTCCTACTTCACTTGATTTCTGTATTTCTTTCATACTTGGGCCCTGCATGTACCCTAGGTTTGGTAAACAGCAAACATCAATATTGGGAGGGAGATGAATAGAAATTTGAATTTTGACCATCCTGATACCAATTTTTGTTTTTCTCCATATTTCCCAAAGAGGCTTGACTCGTAACTCTAAATATCTCTTGATCAAAACAGCGATTTAAACATTATTTCCATGGTAACTCAGAAATTTACCACTTTCATGAATCGAGCCCCTGACGGATTACTTGGGACAGCTAGTAGTAAGGAAATTACCCAAGCACTTATGTTTTCGCTAGCCCTAAGGGATCACGAGCGGTTAGAGTTTGAAAATAACCCCTCCTCCCCCTCCTCCACCTCCACAAATTTCAGGTGTCCTGGTGTTTAGCTCTCTGCCAGAGTCAAGTTACACAGTGGCCATCTTACATCCTCCTCCTCCTCCTCCTCCTACCCCTCAACCAACACCTCCTCCTCCTCCTCCTTCTCCTCCACAATTTTCAGGTGTGCTGGTGTCCAGTTCTCTGCCAGAATCAAGTCACACAGTGGCCATCTCACATCTTCCTCCACTTCTAGAAATGCAATGAAAAGAAATTATAAAAAAATTGTTTTCATGTTAATAATGTTCTTGGTATTTGAGTCAAGAGAATCATTAACATTTTACATGTATTAAGAAGCAATACCAGTAATACGGTAAGTGATTAAAATGGCATTGGTAAAACAAACAGATGCAAGCACAAAGTTTAAATAACAAGAAGGTAATTAATTATTGCATTTCTAAAGCAAAAAGCATCTTGATTTATACCCTTTTTTCTTGTTGTATTTCACTTACAATCACAAAAATACAGCTTTTATTTCTCTCTCTCTACTTTCATGGGTGAAAAATGACAGAAAATCCAGGTGTCATTCATAGTATAGAATGAATGTGCTCCAGTATCTACATGTAATTGATTTTGACCAGACATAAATAACTTACATGCAAATCTTCATATAGCCCTTAATGTTGTCCATGTTTATAACTTTCTTAAAGTACATCCAGTTAAGAACAACCAAATAAATTGTTTGCTTGTACAAGTCACCCAAAGAAGGGCATTATCACAGATTCTTCATTGTTCTTGAAATCCAATAAATTATCCTTCTTCCTTAAACTTAATGATTACCTATTCGAACGGAACTTCCTCCTCCTCCTCTTCCTCCTCCTCCTTCTCCTCATTGTTTCCTCCACAATGTTCAGGTGTGATGGTGTCTATAGCTCTCTGCCAGAGTCAAGTCACACAGTACAGTGGCCATCTCACATCTTCCTCCTCTTCTAGAAATGCAATGAAAAGAAATTATAACAAAATTGTTTTCATTTTAATGTTCTTAGTATGAGAGTCAAGAGAGAGAATCATTAACAGTATACATGTATTAAGAAGCAATACCTGTATTAAATACATTTAGTGATTAAAATGGCATTGGTATACATTTACTTCCAAGCGTCAACTTTTACTAAGCAAAAAATGGTTTGCCAATGACTGAGAACTGTTATCAAAATTCATTATTAACTTTATAAGGGAAAAAGTAAGGTCATTTAATTCCATAATCAGTTCAACATCTGATCTAATAAGGAGGCTTTAAAGGGACTTTTGTAACATTGTTCAGATGAGAGATAGTGGTGCTAAGGTAGTGACTACAATGCTAGATGTACAATTAAAGATAATCTGAAAATTTGAGTGAAGACGGATCATTATTCATGGTACAAATTGGGAAAAACTGATCTGATCGATTCCTTAATTCTCCCAACTATGTTATTCTACTTCTATTCTGCTACCTGTCAAAGCCTGTTCAGCATCAAGACAAGGACAATTTAATTACATTTTAGGTGAATGTTAATCGTCACAAAGCAATAAAATGGCTCTACATTCCATTCCAGACAGTTAAGTGTTGACAGATTTGTATAGCCTGTTTTATGTATTTTTGTCATGGAAAAACGGTTGGGAAAATTCAAAAATGGTTGGGAGAATTTACTGTTAATCACTGTTAGAGGGTGCCTCACATCGATGCCTTCAAAGAAAACCATACATATCTTTGTGGTTTGAGAATTTGTTCAGGATTTTTTGCATGTCAGAGGGTTAGTATAGTAGAAGGAATATAGTAAGTAATATTTTATACAAAAATTAAGCAATTTTTTTCATCAACCTTCAACAATGTTGCCGAGTCACTTTGAAGGCCCATTATAAGTGTTTTACAATAAATTATAAGCTGCTTTGTAAACAGAATAATTAGGCCTACCACAGTGAAAGCATTTTTCTATAAAACAAAAATGTTCATATAATACAAATGTCCTTAATGTTTTTAACAATAATTGTACCGGTTATCACAAAGAATGTACACACCTTCCTCTTCGATGGTAAGGAGTTCACAAAATGATCTCCATGCTGGTATATCCTCTGGTTCTATGCAGGGAGACCACTTTTCTTCCAAAGCCTTCTCTAGCCTCTCAATGCCACTCAGTACCACTTCTGCTGACGAAGGCTGGAATGGAAAAAATTTATAAAAATACATAAGAAATGCAAACAGATGCAAGCACAAAGTTTAAATAACAAGAAGGTAATTAATTATTGCATTTCTAAAGCAAAAAGCATCTTGATTTATACCCTTTTTTCTTGACGTATTTCACTTACAATCACAAAAATACAGCTTTTATTTCTCTCTCTCTACTTTCATGGGTGAAAAATGACAGAAAATCCAGGTGTCATTTTATAGTATAGAATGAATATGCTCCAGTATCTACATGTAATTGATTTTGACCAGACTTGAATAACTTACATGCAAATCTTCATATAGCCCTTAATTTTGTCCATGTTTATAACTTTCTTAAAGTACATCCAGTTAAGAACAACCAAATAAATTGATTGCTCGTACAAGTCACCCAAAGAAGGGCATTATCACAGATTCTTCATTGTTCTTGAAATCTAATAAATTATCCTTCTTCCTTAAACTTAATGATTACCTATTCGAACGGAACCTCCTCCTCCTCCTCCTCCTCATTGTTTCCTCCACAATGTTCAGGTGTGATGGTGTCTATAGCTCTCTGCCAGAGTCAAGTCACACAGTGGCCATCTCACATCTTCCTCCTCTTCTAGAAATGCAATGAAAAGAAATTATAACAAAATTGTTTTCATTTTAATGTTCTTAGTATGAGAGTCAAGAGAATCATTAACAGTATACATGTTTTAAGAAGCAATACCTGTATTAAATACATTTAGTGATTAAAATGGCATTGGTATACATTTACTTCCAAGCGTCAACTTTTACTAAGCAAAAAATGGTTTGCCAATGACTGAGAACTGTTATCGAAATTCATTATTAACTTTATAAGGGACAAGTTTTGATCTTTCTTCCCCTTCTAATTTTTACATGTTATGATTGCACCTGTGCAAATCATTCCACGGGTTCTTGTTGAAATACCAGTAACATAAATAAAATCTTCTCCACCCTATCTCTCTCTAGTGGAATTCTGAAAATTCATCCAAGGGTTCCCAAGACCACCAGCAAGTGAGCCTGTCGGCTCAAAAGACTGACAGCCCCCCCCCCCCCCCCGATAAATATGTCGGTCTCACAGGCCTCAATTTTGACAAATTTTCTACGGGCTCACAAAACAGAAATTGTCAGTCTCATGGATTGTCGGTCTAGTGGGATGTTTTTATTTTAAAGCTTTTTAACAATGGCCTTGTTGAATTTTGCACATACTGATAGGCAAAAGCTCCTAATAAAAAAAAATCATTTCATTTCTCACCATTTTATGAAGAGAAATGTTTATTCATTTTTTCTTGAAAGTAAGGTCATTTGATTCCATAATCAGTTCAACATCGGATCTAAAAAGGAGGCTTTGAAAAGTGTTTTACATTAAATTATTATCTGTTTTGTGAAGAGAACTTGGCCTACCATAGTGAAAGCACTTTTCCATTAAAAAAAAAATGTCCCTAACAGTGCAATTTAAAAAAAAAAAAAAAAAAAAATTGTTTGTTATCACAAAAGATGTACACACCTTCCTCTTCGATGGTAAGGAGTTCACAAAATGATCTCCATGCTGGTATATCCTCTGGTTCTATGCAGGGAGACCACTTTTCTTCCAAAGCCTTCTCTAGCGCCTCTCAATGCCAACATCTGAGAAGGACTTGGGGATGATGTGGGGCTGTGTATCTGGGATTGGAGTGAGTATTTGGGGATAACCTGTTGTCTGCATTCAGTTGTGTGTTTGTGGACCAGTCTATTGTCTGAAGTATGACTTTTCCTTGCTTGCTGTGGGTGAGTATGGGGTTCTGATGTGCCTCCAACCACTGTTTGATGTTGAAGATATATGGTTGATCTGTTGTGCTGTGGTAGTGGTACCACTTCTGCTGACGAAGGCTGGAATGGACAAAATTTATAAAAATACATAAGAAATGCAAACAGATGCAAGCACAAAGTTTAAATAACAAGAAGGTAATTAATTATTGCATTTCTAAAGCAAAAAGCATCTTGATTTATACCCTTTTTCTTGTCGTATTTCACTTACAATCACAAAAATACAGCTTTTATTTCTCTCTCTCTACTTTCAAGGGTGAAAAATGGCAGAAAATCCAGGTGTCATTTTATAGTATAGAATGAATTATATGCTCCAGTATCTTCATGTTATTGATTTTGACCAGACATAAATATCTTACATGCAAATCTTCATATAGCCCTTAATTTTGTCCATGTTTATAACTTTCTTAAAGTACATCCATTTAAGAACAACCAAATAAATTGTTTGCTTGTACAAGTCACCCAAAGAAGGGCGTTATCACAGATTCTTCATTGTTCTTGAAATCCTAAAAATTATCCTTCTTCCTTAAACTTAATGATTACCTAATCGAACGGAACTTCCTCCTCCTCCTCCTTCTCCTCATTGTTTCCTCCACAATGTTCAGGTGTGATGGTGTCTATAGCTCTCTGCCAGAGTCAGGTCACACAGTGGCCATCTCACATCTACCTCCTCTTCTAGAAATGCAATGAAAAGAAATTATAACAAAATTGTTTTCATTTTAATGTTCTTGGTATGAGAGTCAAGAGAATCATTTACAGTATACATGTATCAAGAACCAATACCTGTATTAAATATGGTAAGTGATTAAAATGGCATTGGTATACATTTACTTCCAAGCGTCAACTCTCACTAAGCAAAAATGGTTTGCCAATGGCTGAGAACTGTTATCGAAATTCATTAATAACTTTATAATGGACAAAGTAAGGTCATTTAATTCCATAATCAGTTCAACATCTGATCTAATAAGGAGGCTTTAAAAGGCCCATTATAAGTGTTTTACAATAAATTATAAGCTGCTTTGTAAACAGAATAATTAGGCCTACCATAGTGAAAGCATTTTTCCATCAAAACAAAAATGTTCATAGATTACAAATGTCCTTAATGTTTTAAACAATTTTTGTACCGGTTATCACAAAGAATGTACACACCTTCCTCTTCGATGGTAAGGAGTTCACACAATGATCTCCATGCTGGTATATCCTCTGGTTCTATGCAGGGAGACCACTTTTCTTCCAAAGCCTTCTCTAGCCTCTCAATGCCAACATCTGAGAAGGACTTGGGGATGATGTGGGCTGTGTATCTGGGACTGGAGTGAGTATTTAGGGATAACATGTTGTCTGCATCAAGTTGTGTGTTTGTGGACCAGTCTATTGTCTGAAGTATGACTTTTCCTTGCGTGTCCAGGGTGAATTTCTAGATCCTTGGCTTGCTGTGGGTGAGTATGGGGTTCTGATGTGCCTCCAACCACTGTTTGATGTTGAAGATATATGGTTGATCTGTTGTGCTGTGGTAGTGGTACCACTTCTGCTGACGAAGGCTGGAACGGACAAAATTTATAAAAATACATAAGAAATGAAAACAGATGCAAGCACAACGTTTCAATAACAAGAAGGTTATTAATTATTGCATTTCTAAAGCAAAAAGCATCTTGATTTATACCCTTTTTTCTTGTCGTATTTCACTTACAATCACAAAAATACAGCTTTTATTTCTCTCTCTCTACTTTCAAGGGTGAAAAAATGACAGAAAATCCAGGTGTCATTCATAGTATAGAATGAATATGCTCCAGTATCTACATGTAATTGATTTTGACCAGACTTAAATAACTTACATGCAAATCCTCATATAGCCCTTAATTTTGTCCATGTTTATAACTTTCTTAAAGTACATCCAGTTAAGAACAACCAAACAAATTGTTTGCTTGTACAAGTCACCCAAAGAAGGGCATTATCACAGATTCTTCATTGTTCTTGAAATCCAATAAATTATCCTTCTTCCTTAAACTTAATGATTACCTATTCGAACGGAACTTCCTCCTCCTTCTCCTCCTCCTCATTGTTTCCTCAACAATGTTCAGGTGTGATGGTGTCTATAGCTCTCTGCTAGAGTCAAGTCACACAGTGGCCATCTCACATCCTCCTCCCCCTCCCTCCTCCTCCTCCTCCTTCTCCTCCTCCACCTTCTCCTCCTCCTCCACAATGTTCAGGTGTGATAGCTCTCTGCCAGAGTCAAGTTACACAGTGGCCATCTCACATCTTCCTCCTCTTCTAGAAATGCAATGAAAAGAAATTATAACAAAATTGTTTTCATGTTAATAATGTTCTTGGTATGAGAGTCAAGAGAATCATTAACAGTATTCATGTATTAAAGGTAATACAAAGTTTCGGGAGTTTTCGAAAATTGGGTGGATAGTGATTCTTTACAATTTTGATATATTTGGATGCCCCTGTGGAAGTATAATAAGCACTAGAAAATTTAGCCCCTAAAACACTTCTGCTTTTGAGAAAAATGTAATATAAAAATTTACTGGTGCTGATCACTGATTATTGTAGCATCGCATATGCTTCCAATTTTGTTCATTTGGACCAAATTCATGACCCCCATACCAAAACTTTGTATTACCTTTAAAAAGCAATACCAGTTTAAATACGGTAAGTGATTAAAATGGCATTGGTATACATTAACTTCCAAGCATCAACTCTAACTAAGCAAAAAATGGTTTGCCAAGGACTGAGAACTTATCGAAATTCATTATTAAGTTTATAAATGGCAACTTTTGATCTTTTTTCCCCTTCTAATTTGTACATGTTATGATTGCACCTGTGCAAATCATTCCACGGGTGCTTGTTAAAATACCAGTAACATAAATAAAATCTTCTCCACCCTATCTCTGTCTAGTGGAATTCTGAAAATTCATCCCAGGGTTCTCAAGAGGGAGGGAGGGAGGGGGAGGGGTCTTGTCTGTCCACCATTGTTTATGCAACATCTCAACATCTCAATATCTGTATCGATGCTGTTATTAAATGTAGGTTGATCAAGCAGACTAACCCATTATTCTTTGTTCCTCTCTTTCATATTCTGACATTTCAAAACAAATTGCCATATCAATTAGCTTCAACCTCAGTATGCATCAAAATCAACATGTAATTGAGTCATGAAGACAAAGGTTACAGAGGTCAATTTACCTGAAAATTTTAATTTTCTACTCTATAATGAGCTGACCAAGAACTTTGAGAACCACTTCAAACTAATTGTACCAGCATGCTTCATCAAAAGGTAATTCCCTGGTTCAGCACAGTCTATTTAGTTAAAGGCCAAAGGTCACTGCCTTTTTTTTCTGTCTTTTTTGTGTGTATTTTGATTGACTCATCTAAGGTAGCTTCATGTCTCTAATATGTTCATATCCCCATATCCCCTATTTTTCATATTCATGTATGACCCTTTGATCTTTGACCTCAGGGCTCTAAAATCTAATCAGTTCATTCGCTCAACCCTCACTCACTACATGAAGTTTGCATAAGTTTTAGGACAATGTTATAGACTTTCCTTTTTCATCAGCAAGTTATCTAAAAATTCCATGTGAACTACATTGTCCTAAAACTTATGCAAACTTCATTTGAAGTGCATGCAAATGAGCTTGAATTTAACGATAGACTTTCCTTTTTCATCAGCAAGTTATCTAAAAACTCCATGAGAACTAAGACTCTACTTAGAACTAAATAGAATGAAATAGAGCTGCATACAAGATGATACAATCCACATTACTTTAAATGAATCAAATTGAATTGAGTGTCATGAATGTTTGAAAATCTCAAATTAAGTGTCATTATTTAACCCAATGACTATGGGAACTGAATATTTCAGCATTCAAATGGTTAAGATCATTAATCACATTAATACAATCAGAGAGATTGGTAGTGAGTGTTGAATGCTCACCACACAGACTGGTGATCTGATCTCCTTCACATGACACCAGCATGCCAGCATGGCATCCAGCAAGGTCCTGGCACGGTCTGTCACTGAAATGTGGCACAAGTCTTTCAACAGTCTGTAGCATCTTGAAACTAGAGATTTCAAGCCATGGTCTGTGAATGGAAATGAGGAGAAGAAAGTGTTGACATCTAAATTACTGAAAACAACTGTTTAAAGGGGAAGTCCACCCAGATAAAATTGGCTTTTTCCGACTGGAATTCTCTACCGAATTGGTAGCGTCCAATCACTGAACGTATCATCGCATGACGTCGGCATATATTATCCATCACGTTCACAGTAAGCTCTACGAAGTACGAATACCTATAACATTGAACTAAACGAGTTGGACTGGTTCATTTTTATATACAGGGAAAGTCCAATAATCTCACTTACAACTGTTAGCTCAAGTCTTCAAATGCTTCCTATTTTATAGTAATTTTGCATGTAAAATAGATTTGCATGTGATATTTTGTATTAATCATTGATATGTTCATCTCATAAGCAAAACTAGCTTACGTCTTTTACCTTTTCTTACATGTTTTGATAAATAAGATTTGTGTATATTACAATTAAAAAAACGAGAATGGTTGCTAAATATATAAATACAACTATAAAATTACAAGGTTATAATTCTTTGTTTTCACCTAAGAGTAATTTTGTGAGTTTTTTACGAAAAGAGGTTCTTGATCTCTCAATTCTTAGATCAGTAGAAAGCATATTCCAAAAATTACTTCCAACAAACAAAACAGAAAACTTTCCTTGGTCTGTTTTGAATAAAGGAAGACGTAATTGTCGACCCATTTATGGTCTTGTGGAATATTCATGTTGTATCAATAATGTTTTAAGGAATGAGGTAATCGTTCATTTATCAAATCAAACACAAAAGTACAAATAGATAATTTATGCAATTTGAAAACAATTGCAGGTCATGAAACAGTGCATTAGTACGAGTACTATGTGGCTTGAAAATTATAGCACGTACAGCCATCTTTTGAATATAAAATATACAATTGAAGTGTGATTTATAATTAAGTACCGGTACTACCCCAAACCTTGATAAGGCCTAAAATAAAAACTTGTTGTATTGCCCTTTAGGTGCCAAAACATGGGTCGGTCGGTCGGAAAGTTTTTTTTTTTTTTGTCGCCCTCTTTGGGCCGATATTTTTCAGTTTTGAATGTTGTTGTTTTTTTGTTTTTTCCTGCCCTCTTTTGGCTGTTATTTTTCAGTTTTTAATGCTTTAATACATGTGTTTCAGGGTCATCATTCCATTCATATCCTTTTCACCTCATAATAATCCATGGTTTGCAATGTTGTGTTGAGACAACACTCTGTGCTTCCCAGCTGACGAAGTTGGTTTTCAACTACCTGTAAAACTTGCTCGCAATGTGAAGATTGTTGACAAATTGTACAGGTGGTCCCGGGCACAAAGTGGTCTCTTTACTAACCAAAGAAGGGACCGCAACTGACACAGGAAAAGACAGCCAGATACAGGTTCAAACCATTACAAATGTTTGTATCTATAACACTGGCCCACTGAAAAGAATATGCTCTTCATTCCTATTTCAATTCTGGGGGTTGTTCCAAGTGTATGTTTGTTCCAATTGTATGTTTGTATCTGTTTTTGAGTCTGAACTGAGTCAAATCTGTCAAGATATTTAAACAATTCAAATACATGAATGTTTGAACTCACTGTATCTCCATGTTTTAATCCAATTTACAAAGTTACAAACTAACTTACACTTTGCTGTTAATATCCACTCTTTAAAAGCTTGATTTGAGACTGTCGGGCAATATATCAACGGATTCCAAATTTATGAAAATTTAAAATTTGTCTCGATGTATATGTCCTTTCATCTCATCTTTATGTAAATTTTCAATGTTTTCTAGTGCCTTCAAAATGTGTCATCAAAATGTGTCATGAATATAAAAGTGTTGTGAGCCTTTCCGTAGAAAACGACAGAGTCGCCCGAATCTCCCTGGTTTCGAGATGGTGCAGTGCATGGTATAAACACGTACACGAGGCTGGTGTCTATACTTCCATGTTTACGCTATTTATAGTAGGATTTTGAAACTAGGGCAGAAGACGAATGAGAATTTGGGAATAATTAGATTTATGCATTTATATCCCATTTAAACAAACAAAATACATATTTTTTTATTCATTGAAAAACGGTTTAAAAAAAAAACCTTTTTTTAAATGCCGACCATAGATTTTCAGATTTTTGGGTCGGTCGCAAAGGGCAATACAACAAGTTTTTATTTTAGGCCTAATGCACCATTAATACTCACCAATTAGCCTTTCAAGTTTCAGCTTCAGTGCAGTCACCGGGCTCTCTTCCTCTCTCTCCCCTTATATCCTCTCATTGCCGATGATGAACACCCAATTTATTTCATTTTTTTTTTCTTTCTTTTTTTAAACAATGTGATTTCTTGTAATAACAAGAATTACGTTTTGTTTCTAGATTCAGTAAATCTAGCTTTAAATTTTTTTTTTTTTTTTTAAAAAGGAATACGAATGTAAGTTCTCGTAATCACATCAATAAGATTGTGTTTTTCAAGCTTTGAGAATTTTTTTTTTCTTTAAAAAAAGAAAACAATGTGAATTCTCGTAATCACATCAATAAGATTGTGTTTTTCAAGCTTTGAGAATTTTTTTTTTTCTTTAAAAAAAGAAAACAATGTGAATTCTCGTAATCACATCGATAGCGGTTTGTTTTTAGATTTTATAAATCTAGCTTTGAGAATTTTTTTTTTTTCTTTAAAAAAAGAAAACAATGTGAATTCTCGTAATCACATCAATAAGATTGTGTTTTTCAAGCTTTGAGAATTTTTTTTTTCTTTAAAAAAAGAAAACAATGTGAATTCTCGTAATCACATCAATAAGATTGTGTTTTTCAAGCTTTGAGAATTTTTTTTTTTCTTTAAAAAAAGAAAACAATGTGAATTCTCGTAATCACATCAATAAGATTGTGTTTTTCAAGCTTTGAGAATTTTTTTTTTTCTTTAAAAAAAGAAAACAATGTGAATTCTCGTAATCACATCGATAGCGGTTTGTTTTTAGATTTTATAAATCTAGCTTTGAGAATTTTTTTTTTTTCTTTAAAAAAAGAAAACAATGTGAATTCTCGTAATCACATCAATAAGATTGTGTTTTTCAAGCTTTGAGAATTTTTTTTTTCTTTAAAAAAAGAAAACAATGTGAATTCTCGTAATCACATCAATAAGATTGTGTTTTTCAAGCTTTGAGAATTTTTTTTTTTCTTTAAAAAAAGAAAACAATGTGAATTCTCGTAATCACATCGATAGCGGTTTGTTTTTAGATTTTATAAATCTAGCTTTGAGAATTTTTTTTTTTCTTTAAAAAAAGAAAACAATGTGAATTCTCGTAATCACATCAATAAGATTGTGTTTTTCAAGCTTTGAGAATTTTTTTTTTCTTTAAAAAAAGAAAATGTGAATTCTCGTAATCACATCAATAAGATTGTGTTTTTCAAGCTTTGAAAAATGTGAAGTCTAGCCTCACGTAATCACAATGGGGTACCGGTATATCTTTGCATACCTCTCATTTTACTTAGGACTTTTTCTGAAATATTTTGGATGTCCACAAGTTGGCTTTGAACGGGGGGGCTCTGGGGCAGCAGGAAAATGTTCTAAAAGAAATAGAAAGAATGAAACAAAACAAAAATTATTTTCAAATGATTCTTTCTATTCTGTGTTTTTTTTGTCTTATTCTCTCGTTCAATCCTTCTTTTATTCGTTATCCCATATCCTTTCTCTGATCTCTTTCTCTCTCTCTCTCTCTCTCTCTCTCTATTCCTCCTTCCTTTTCTCCTTCTTTTTCTTCTTCTTTTTCTTTCTCTAGTCTAACTCACTCTCTATCTCTCTTTTCTCTTTCTGTGTCATTTCAATGCCCCATTATATTCCCTTTAAAAAAAAAAATTGGATTATGCAATAATCATTGTCGTGCTTGCACAAACGCATAAGGCTGTTGCAATTTGCTCTAGGTTAAATTTTGTGAAAGTCTTTGCGATCATTTTAAACAAAAACTGTTAATGATAATATTAATGCAGTTCTTATGGAGCGCATTATACCCTTGAAAAGGGTATCAACGCAAGTAATGAATGATTAATAATAAAATCTTACGAAATTATTTATTGTCTTCTCCGTCATGGATGGGGGCGGCTGATCATTCGGTGGGGGTGGCTGACCATTCGCACGGGACGCGTATGCCTCTAGAATGGTTCTAGCAAGGTACCGGATCAGTGATGGCTTGAAGAAGGAGGATGATAGTAAGGAGGGCAATGGTGGTGATGGTGTCCATTTGGAAGCTAGAATTAAGAAATTGAATTGGTAGAGAAACGATTTAATATCATAAAGAATACAAATTACTAATAGCTACTAAATGTACTAACTTCAGATACATGCATGTGCATGACTTGTTTATAGGGGGAGCACAGCAGACCAGTGCTCCTTTGAAACCCAATTGGCATCCCGTAAGAACAGAAGAAAAAAATGTACCTGTCTTGTGAAAAACCGTTGACTTTAAAACTTATGATTGGTCTTGTTTTGATTTGTTTCATTTCTTGAAAGAGAGTTTTTGAGTAAATCAACACGTAGGAATTCGATGTAGCACATTATACCTTTGAAAAGGGTATCAATGCAAGTATTATAAGATGATGACGTGGATCGTAATCAAATGATTGGTTGAGAGCATACACCTGACCATGCAGGCATTTAAATCATGTTTTGAAAATCATTTCATAAAACAAATCAAACATACTGTAATCTTATAAAACAAATAATACACATCATTTTGTTCGGCGTTAGTAAAATTACCCAAACTCGGTACCTTCAAAACAGTCCAAACACCCTCGGCTATCACCTCGGGCGTGTTAGACTGTTCCAAAGGTACCTTGTGTAGGTAATTCTGCCCTCACTGCTGTGTATTATTTGTATATAACGCGAAAAATAAATAAACAAACTTACTGTCTTCTCCTCCTTGATGAGGCGGAGCTAGCTCCTCGCAGGGTTCGTGCACGTATATGGCCTAGTAATGAAAATGTCACGCAAAGCTCATCATTTGATTTGATTTGATTTGATTTCTGCATTTTTCCAATTTATATAATAACAAAATAACAAAGAACATATAAACGTAAGGTATAATACAAAATATACATACAATGATAACTTCATGTCAATTTTTATTTTTTTTTTTTTTTTTTTTTACATACATATATAATAACAAAACTTAACATATTATTATGAATTTAAAATATTATCCAAACTATCAGTTGAAAAAAGTGCAGGAGACCGCAATCATAAGCGAAGCTTGACTAGGATGGCGGCCTCAAAAAGAAAAAATAATAATAATAATAAATAATAATAATCTTAAGGTAAAACTTAAAATGAAAAAGTGTTTAAACGTTCTTTGTGTATGAGTTTGTGAGTGTGCTGTGCGAGTGTGTATTGTGCGTAAGCGTGTGTACATAGGTAAACGCCATCAACCGCGGACCACTCCATAGAAAACTACCTCAAACCGCGGACGTACCTGCAATGGGGGACCGTCCACGGTTGCGATACCGGTTCCGCCGTATCAAATTTACGACGTAGGGGGCGTTTGAATATTAGATGTCACAGCGTGTAGGCAACATCGATTGGATCAGTCCGATGTGTATCGCGAAATGTCACAGCGCCCCCTTTGATGACTGCGCGGGAAAGGCGCGCTACCTGCTATCATCCCATAGCAGGTACGTCCGCGGTTTGATGTAGTTTTCTATGGAGTGGTCCGCGGAGGCTGGCAATTACCTACGCACACACACACAAGTACTAAACTTGGTCCACGGTTGACGCCATAAACGTGTAGTGGTGTGTGTGTCAGTGTGCATATGCGTGCAAGCGTGCGTGTTGGTATGTGTAGCGAATAGTGTATGTGCACGTAACTCTCTGTTGGATGGTGGAGTGGAAACAAAATGTAGCCTTTCCAATAAAGGAAACCAAGAATACGAAATAGAATACGAAATTTGCAAACATGAGTTGCAGTTAATGTGACCAATATTTGAGATATGTATGATAATTGTCTACTGCACGTTGAAATCAATTATGTAGGTACTTTGATATAAGAGATTTTTTAAGAGATGCTTTAAAAGAATAGAGAGATGAACAATGCCTTATTGAATTTGGTAAGGAGTTCCAAACATCTGGTCCATGATGTCTTATGACTTTTGGGCTAAAATTATTTTAGGATTTTCTAAGTGATAATTTGTTGAACAACGGGTGGGATATGTGTGAATGTTTGAGTTTAAGCTGTAAATGTTGTGAAATAAGGATAATAGTTGATTATGAGAATATTTATACATGAAAATGCTTGTCTGAAAAATGTGAATATCTTGTATTTTTAATGTTTTTAAACGATGAAATAAAGGTTCCGTGTGTGATATATATTTTGAGTTAGTAATTATGTGAATCGCTCTCTTTTGAAGCAAAAATAAGGAATTAATTCTTGTTAAACTACAATTACCCCATACAATATTACAATATAACACATGTGATAAGATTAGAGAATTGTATAATATAATCATAGATCTTTCAGAAAGAACTTTTTTTAACTTATACAATATTCCAATATTCCTTGATACTTGGCATCTCTGCCTACAAATTATGTTGATCATATAGAAAAGGGAAATCAGAGAAACAAATTGTTGGACGTTTAAGATTTTTAAGTCACACAAGGAAAAGGTCTTTTCTTTAAATCTGAATTTTGAATTTTTGAAAGTTTTTCCATTTTTTGGGGCAGGAAAAAGTTCTCTATTTTAACCCTATCTAGTATCTAGCTTCTAAGGCCCCCCCCCCCCCCCCACCTAAGTAATCGACCGATCGCTGCAAAAATTTGCATGCATGTCAAGTGAAGTGTATAGATTACTATGGTAATTTTTTGTTGTTGAAAAATTCACTCATTTGCATATAGTGTAATTTATGCAAATAAGGTAATAAAATCCATAAATCACATATTCTTTGTATTTTGTTTTCACTACTACTTTAGCCAATTTGGGATAATAATACAACAACAAAAATTGGAAGAGCCAGGTTATTCCTTATGTTGTCTATTGTTTTGATAATTTCTTATGTATTTCTTTGTTTTTTTAACTTATGTATTTTATTGCTTTTGTAGTTTTAATTCATTTCTAACTATAATTCAACTACCAGTATTTTGAACCCCAAAATAAACACCTACGGTAAACTATAAACAAGACCAAATAACCAATGTTTTATCTCTTTTTTTGAAAACTTATATTTCCATGTTTTGTACACAAATCAAGAAAATTAGCAATTTTCGGGCTGACATACAACGACAAAAGGTCACATGACTTTTGAAAAATTTATTTCAAAAGATGCACAAGACTCAAAAGAAAAAAGTCATAAAATTTCAGCACAAGATTCTTTTGCGTTGAAAAATTATGAAGAACTAGATGGAATTCGACTGCGCGCAGTCGAAAATGATGCCTCCGTTATAGAGCAATTTTACAAACCAAAACAGAAAAAAAAATTGAATTCACGTTCAATGGTAATCCATTGACAGGTTCTCAGAATATTGTGATTACAAGCAATTTCTCATATACATATATGACCCTTTGATCTTTGACCTCATGACCATAAAATCTACTCAGTTCATTGGCTCTGCAAGATGTTCTGAGTTAAATAGTAATCCATCTGTCAGTTCTAATGAGAATGCGTTCACAAGCTATTTTTGCATACATAATGGGCCCATGACCTTTGACCTTTGACCTTATGAACCAAGAATCTACTCAGTTCATTGGCTCTGCAAGTAACAAACATGACCTAATTTTGGCATGAATCCATCAATCGGTTCTTGAGATAACGCGATCACAAGCTGTTTTTGCATTCATAATGTGCGCTGTGGCCTTTGACCTTTGACCTACGTGCTCCAAAATCTAATCAGATTGTCTTCCTATGGTGATACACACTATCATTAAGTTTGAAGTTTAAATCTCCAGTGGTTCTTGAGATATTATGATAACAATCTCAATGTATGGAATTTCATAAGTTGACCTCTGTGACCTTGACCTTTGACCTACGTGCTCCAAAATCTAATCAGATTGTTTTCCTATAGTGATACACACTATCACTAAGTTTGAAGTTTAAATCTCCAGTGGTTCTTGAGATATCATGATAACAATCTCAATGTATGGAATTTCATAAGTTGACCTCTGTGACCCTTGACCTTTGACATACGTGCTCCAAAATCTAATCAGATTGTTTTCCTATAGTGATACACACTATCACTAAGTTTGAAGTTTAAATCTCCAGTGGTTCTTGAGATATCATGATAACAATCTCAATGTATGGAATTTCATAAGTTGACCTCTGTGACCTGTGACCTTTGACATACGTGCTCCAAAATCTAATCAGATCGTCTTCCTATGGTGATACATACTATCCTTAAGTTTGAAGTTTAAATCTCAAATGGTTCTTGAGATATCGCGCTAACAAACTCAATACAAGGAATTTCATAAGTTGACCTCTGTGACCTGTGACCTTTGACCTACGTACTCCAAAATCGAATCAGATCGTCTTCCTATGGTGATAAATACTATTCCCGAGTCTTAAGTTTAAATCTTAAATGGTTCTTGAGATATTGTGATAACGGTCAAACGGGACGGACGTACGGACGGACGGACGGACGGACGGACGGACGTACGGACGTACGGACGGACAACCCGAAAACATGATGCCTCCGGCACCACCTTCGGTGGCGGAGGCATAAAAATGTAGGGGGGGGGGGGGCTTCTAAAAAGTTTTTGTTAAAGGGCCTTCATCAAAAAGTAGATAATTTAATTCTCTTTCATAGAACACCAAGTAAACGATAGGTCGAGGTTTCCTTGAAATATCATTGACACAATTCGTCGCTGTTTTCACGAAGTGACGGTAGTGAAAAGAAATTGCATTCACTTTGCGTTACGATTTTCCTCACTACCGTCACTTTGTGAAAACAAGGACGAATTAAGGGCCACATTTTTGGATGCCCCCTCCGAATTTCAGGGTGTTCGCTACAAATTAAGGCTCACATACTGTATACCCCACCAACGACAATAGGGTTAATGTACATAAAAGTCGAAGACCTATAGAGTGAGAGATAGGGTGAAAGTTAGGACTTAATTAGGCCTTTAATTATAGGGTTAGGGTGAGGATTCCAATTATAGGTTTAGCATAGACAGAAATAACCGTCTGTAGTGGTAGTGGTCCAGGTATGGGACATTCTTTAATAAAACTGACATTTGTCAGAGGTGTCAGAGGAGCCAGATGTAATCTCAGTGGACCCTGAACTGTCGATATCAGACTCACAGTCACTTAGTTTAAGATATAGCTTCATTGGTGAAGCGATGGGGGCACTAGTATAGAGATATCGACTGCTTTGAGAGGCCTGGCTGTTTTATATGCTCAAGGGAACGCACTCAGATCCTGCCATCGATGGCAGGATCTGCTAGTTCCCGAGAGCATATAGGCAGCCAGACCTCGAATATTAAAGCAGTCGATATGTCTTTTATATGCCGAATTGAAACAAAAATCTACATAGAATTCTTATACCTTATCCTTTTATTGAGTAAAGATTGGTTAAAACATCACAAAAAATCTGAGACACTGTCTGTTAATCTTAACTTGAAAAATGGCTGGAAGTTTCTATCATTTGGGAATTGCAGACAAAAAGCACTGTATGGTGTCCGCGCTCGCACAAAGACAATTTTAACACGTGAACCAATGGGTATCGCAGCAAAATGTAACTATTTGCATAGTCACCAGAATTTTTAGGGATCTCTCTCTTGGACTATTAACCGGTTTTGGCATTTTTTGTTTCTTTACAGGAATGGCTAAAATCACGACTCCAATTTCGACAAATCAGATGGCTGGATTTCTAAAGTGAGGTATATAATTAAGAATAGTTCAGATTCATATCCAGACTTTGAACTGTGACTCCGGTGTGAAATACTCTCTCTACACTGCACTTCGCTCAGAGACAACATTATAGCTCACTGGCCAAGATGCTGGGAGCAGGCGCGGTTCCAGGATTTCTTAGGGGAGGCCCAAATGAGAAATTATGTGAGCCAAATATTGGTACGTAAAATTAATGGTGACCAGCAGTGGTGAAATGAGCAAAAACATATGGGCCCGGCCGGAGGGGCAGACAAAAAAATTGGCATTACCCAACTCTTACCTGCATGCTCCGCTCATCGTTTTTCAAAGAGGGTGGGGGAGGCTAAAGTATTATCGATCAGGTAGAGCGTAGCTTAAATTGGAGTGGGGTATAGGGCACTGCCCCCAGAAGCTCAGGGGGCATGGGCATTTAATTACGGTCAGATGAGCATATTTTGATACCTTATTCATGACAATGGCATGTCACTAATCGGCGTGGGGTGCAAGAGGCGGATCCCCCAGAAGGTCATGGGGTTTTAGGCATTAAATTACCACCAGATGAGCATCTAGGGGCCCGCTTTAGAGCCCTAGGTGGGTTAGAGGGGGCGGAGCCCCTTGAAGCTCAGGGGTTTTACAGATTTAATTACGATCAAATGAGCACATTTTGATACCTTATTTGTGACAATGGCAGTACACTAGTTGGTGTGGGGTTCAGGGGGGGGGGGGGGGGGGGGGGGGGGGAGTCCCCAGAAGCTTATAGGTTTTAGGCATTAAATTACCGTCAGATGAGCATCTAGGGGACGCCTTAGGGCCCCATGCAGGGAAGCTAACTTTTTATTTAGGCATTTAATTACGGTCAGATGAGCATTTTTTTAATACCTTATTTACTGGCAGAACACTAATTGGCGTGGGGTCTAGGGGGCTGAACGTTTTGCAAAGTGGGTGCGGGAGGCTAAAGTATTTACGATCAGGTACATGTAGCTAGAGCCTAGCGTAAATTGGCGTGGGATCTATATAGGACAAAGCTCCGTAAGCTCAGGGGTTTCAGGCATTTAATCACAGTCAGATGAGCATATTTCGATACCTCATTATTTTGTGACACTGGCAGGTCACTATATCTTTCTTTCTTTATTTTTTTTCTTTTTATTTCAGCCCCCCCCCCCCCCCAATTTCTTTTGAAAATGCATATTAACACCCCAAAACAGACCCATTTTTAATGGTATTTTTTTCATAAGTGGGAACATATTATTGATAGTAACCTCATGAGCCACCTTAGCGAACTCGATATTCTTGCAGAAAATCAACACGCATTTAGGAGACACAGATCATGTGAATCTCAACTTATTTTGACAATAAACGACCTGGCTAAGAACCTGGATGAAAAAGCCACCACAGATTTGATAACACTTGACTTCTCTAAAGCCTTTGATGTCATCCCCCACCAGAAGTTACTTCACAAGCTAGATTATTATGGAATCCGTTCAGATAACTTAAGATGGGTGACAAATTTCCTTACAAAACGACTACAACGCGTATGTGTAAACGGAAAACATTTTGACTGGAAGCCAGTTCTAAGTGGAACCCCGCAAGGCACTGTGCTCGGTCCCCACTTGTTCTTGCTCTTCATAAATGACATTCACGACAAAGTCAAAAGCACCACCAAGCTATTTGCAGACGATTGCATGCTGTACCGTCCAGTGAAATCAGTAAACGACGTGGACATCCTGCAAAAAGACCTTGATGCAATGGTGGAGTGGTCTCAGAAATGGGGCATGAAATTCAACCCCAAAAAGTGTGAATCAATGCGTGTCACCAGGAAGAAGAAACCGGGTAAATCTTCATACAACCTCCTTGGTGTCACCCTGGAAGAATGTAAGCAGACAAAGTACCTTGGTGTTGTGATCCAGAACGACCTCCGATGGAATGGCCAAACTCACCTCGCAACAACAAAAGCTATTGGCGTATTGAATTTTCTGAGACGCAACTTTCATCACTGCTCAACTTCCATTAAGGAGAAACTCTACCTCACCCTTGTTAGGCCACACTTAGATTACGCAGTTGCTGCTTGGGACCCATACACAGCTAAGAACATTTCTTCTATCGAACGAGTCCAGAGGCAGGCAGCCCGTTTTGTCACAAGCACAATATCAGAGAGAAGCAAGCGTCACCCACCTTCTAAATTCTCTTAAGTGGAACTCTCTCCAAGACAGACGCGAAGCTCACCGTCTTAGCTGTTTCCACAAAATGTTACATGGCCAGCTGGACATAGATGCCCGCGAACCCACATTAAACCTAAACCAGATCGTAGCAGACGCGGGCACTCAAGTCAGTTCGAAATACCATTAGCCAGAATGCCAGATTAGATGTATACAAAAACTCATTCTTTCCTCGCACAACCAGAGCATGGAATAATCTCGATCCGACCTTAGTATCCCTGACTGACTCAGCAAAGTTTAAAGTAGCACTCCTTCCGAAATAAGTCCACTCTCTGCCACCACGACCTCCAGTTTAAATTCCACTAGGAATCTTTTGGAGGAACAACCAAGTACCAAGTACCCATGTTTTTTGTGAAAAAGTAACCCATTAGGGCAGCACACCCCGTATGTCGTAATATGTGAGTACCCCCCCACCCCCCCCCCCCCCCCTGGGTTCGGGTGTTTCCATTTACTGTACCACTTCTTTCTGACCTACCTGACACACTTTAATCTGACACACTTTTTTCCTATTCATTTTCTACACAGAGGCATTTTCAAGAGCCATGATCTGTGATTGGCTTTTTTGCTAGTAAATATTCATGATATGCAAATTATTAAGATCGCACAGTTCATATCCTTTGTTTTGGTCCTGCGAAAAAAACGATCAACTTTTCAAAAAATTCCTAAAAATGACACTTTGCGCTAGAAAATGTTATAATGAGTCAGCTTTGTAATTTCTGAGGTATGCATGTTGATTTGGTAATATTGAAATGTTATGAAACGGACGAATATTTGTTCTCAGGACCATGTTTTATGGGGGTAACGGGTTGATTTTCCCCCAGTGAAGTTGATCGCAGCCATTATGTTACTGCACGACTGCTAGCCACGGCTGTGGGGCCGCAGCCGCCCCGCCGCGCCGGTCAGCTGATCGACCTGCTGGGGCCTAATCATGCAACATGTGTCTGCATAGGACTTGTTTGTAGCATCAGAATTAGAAGTTCAGCCGTTGGTCTAGGCCTACATTACCATGTGCAGAAACAATGTACAACCAGGGTATGTCTAAAACACCTCCCTGGTACAACTTCTACTAATGTAGGCCTAGACCTACGGCTGAACTTCTAATTCTGATGCTACAAACAATTCTAGCTATGCAGATACATGTTGCATTATTAGGCCCCAGCAGGTCGATCGGCTGACCGGCGGGGCGGGTGCGGCCCCACAGCCGTGGCTAGCAGTCGTGCAGTAACATAATGGCTGCGATCAACTTCACTGGGGGAAAATCAACCCGTTACCCCCACAAAACATGGTCCTTAACTCCGGGAAGCTCCAACCCCGGCGACGCTGCGCGCCGGGGTTGGAGCTTCCCGGAGTTACATGGTCCTGAGAACAAATTTTCGTCCGTTTCATAACATTTCAATATTACTAAATCAACATGCATACCTCAGAAATTACAAAGCTGACTCATTATAAAATTTTCTCGCTCAAAGTGTCATTTTCAGGAACTTTTTGAAAAGTTGATCGTATTTTTCGCAAGACCAAAACAAAGGATATGAACTGTGCGCGCGATCTTAATAATTTGCATAATCATGATTATAAAATGGCTCTAGTATTTTAAGCATCGTGATTGGTCAATACGCGTCACATGGCATTGACAAATTTTTGATGCAAGCACGATTTTGCAGAAATGAGTGCAGAAAAAGCGCAGTAAAAAGTTATATTGCACGGTGCGTACGCGTGACCATGGAGATCCAGTGCGCGCGCGTACGTGTAGTACGCGCTCCCTCGAGTGCATTGCAATTATTGTAGGCTACGCGTAGCTAATATTGTACGCTCCACTATGATCCCCAGCGCAACGTACGCGTAGCTTAGCTCTAGCTAGCTAGCTAGAGCGGCAAGCAGGGTATTATTAAAAAGCAAAATTTTATTTTACTTTTGCCTTGGATTTAGGCCTGTTTTGACTTTTGGATTTTATAATGAAGCCAGGAATTTCAGCTGTCTGATGTAGACTCGTCTCTAGACCCACTGTATGGATTTTATTTTTAATCAAGGCAATGAATCCCATTGACTTATTGGTAAGCCTGCAAGGTCTTAGTCTAACACTATAGTAACAGTTAGAAGTAGAACCAACATAACTCTAGATCTAGATCTAGATCGAACTCTCGTAGACTCTAACTTATTAGATCTAAAGTTTCGTTTGTTGCTATTTGTGTCGCTATTTTATAAAACAAATAACGCACTTGACCCTGTTGTGCAAAACGTAAATGCAGTAAACGCTCGGTTTCTTCAGATGGTTCGCACTGTCAACTCGCCGCAAGCGGCTCGTTGCACAGAGCGGCACCAATCTAAAGAAACCTCGCGCGTACTGCATTCACCGCTATTGCACTCTGGGCCGTGCGTTATTTGTATAATATTTACTAGCAAAAAAGCCAATCACAGATCATGGCTCTTGAAAATGCCTCTGTGTAGAAAATGAATAGGAAAAAAGTGTGTCAGATTAAGTGTGTCAGGTAGGTCAGAAAGAAGTGGTACAGTAAATGGAAACACCCCCTGGGTTCTGCCAGTAGATCTACGTACCAAATAAGGTATTAACAATATTTTCTTTTCTTTTTCCTCTTCTTTCTTTCCCTTCTCTCCTCTTTTCCTTTCCCTTCTTTTCCTTCTCTCTCTCTCTCTTTTTTTTGTGGTGGTGGGGGGGGGGGGGGGGGGCAAGGCCCGCTCATATGCAGCCCCCCCCCCCCCCCACTGGATCTCCTGGCAAGGTTTATCATGAGAAACTCTGTATATCGACTGATAAACACAGTTTCTCTCGATAAACACTGTTTATCGACGATAAACAAGGTTTATAGAAAAACACAGTTATTCGTTTTTCATCAGGAGTGGGCGCTTTTTAAAGTTGCACCCAGCTCAGAGCACTGCTCTGCACGTGCGCTTTACACCGTAGAATATACCAACACCGTAACACTTGCTCGTGCTCATGACCACGATCGACATTTTCTGAGTGGAGGTATGGCGAAGTATTCGTAATTCCAGGCTTTTTTCCCAATTTTTGGAATGTTATGTTTATATACATGTATATCTCTCTAGCTCTCTCTCTCTCTCTCTTTCAAACTTTCTAGGTTTTCCCCTTATCTTATCTCTCTCACTCTCTATCTCTCCCTCACTCTCCCCCTTTCTTTCTCTCACTCTCTTTCTCCTACCCTCTCAATATAACCCTTCTGTCTTTCCCTCTTTCTTCTAATTCTCTCTTTCCCTTTCTCTTTCCTTTTTCTTTCTCTGCACTCCCTCTCTGCCTCCTCCCCTTTTATCTATTTCCCGCGGTATGAGAAATAGGGTAGAGATAGATGGTTGGAGAGAGAGGAAAGATAAATGAGAGATAGAGGAGAGATAGAGCAGGGGAAGAGGAGAGATAGAGCAGGGGAAAAGGAGAGATAGAGCAGGGATAGATGGATGGATATAGATGGAGAGAGAGAGAGAGAGAGGAGAGATAGAGGAGAGATATTTTAAAGATAGATGGATGAAGATAGAGAGGTAGAGCGGGGATAGATGGATGGTAATTGAGGATAAATAGAGGAGAGATAGAGGAGAGATAGAGGAGAGATCGAGCGGGTGAAAGATGGATAGAGATAGATGCAGAGAGAGAGAGAGAGAGGAGAGATAGAGCAGGGATAGATGGATGGAGATAGATTGAGAGAGAGAGAGAGAGAGAGAGAAGATCGAGAGAGACAGAGAGAGAGAGATAGAGGACAGATAGAGCAGGGAAAGAGGGATGGTGAATAAGGGTAAATAGAGGAGAGATAAATGAGAGAAATGGTAGAGAGATGGATGGAGAGAGAGGAGAGATGAATGAGAGATAGTGGAGAGATAGAGGAGAGATAGAGCAGAGATAGATGGATGGAGAGAGAGAGATAGAGAAAGAGGAGATATAGGGTAGAGATAGATGGATGGAGAGAGAGAGATAGAGAAAGAGGAGATATAGGGTAGAGATAGATGGATGGAGAGAGAGAGATAGAGAAAGAGGAGATATAGGGTAGAGATAGATGGATGGAGAGAGAGAGATAGAGAAAGAGGAGATATAGGGTAGAGATAGATGGATGGAGAGAGAGGAGATATAAATGAGAGATTGAGGAGATAGAGGAGAGATAGAGGAGAGATAGAGCGGGGATAGATGGATGGATATAGATGGAGAGAGAGAGAGAGATATATATATATATAAAGGAGAGATAGAGGAGAGATAGAGGAGAGATAGAGCGGGGATAGATCGATATCTCTCCTCTATCTCTCCTTTATCTCTCCTTTCTCTCCATCCATCTACCCTGCTCTATATCTCCTTTTTCTCCATCTATCTATCCCTGCTCTATCTCTCCTCTATCTCTCATTCATCTCTCCTCTCTCTCCTTTATCTCTCCTCTCTCTCCATCCATCTACCCTGATCTATATCTCCTTTATCTCCATCTATCTATTCCTGCTCTATCTCTTCTCTATCTCTCATTCATCTCTCCTCTCTCTCCATCCATCTATCTCTACCCTAACTCTCCTCTATCTCTCCATCTATCTCCATCCATCTATTCCTGATCTATCTCTCCTCTATCAAGCTCTCTCTCTCCATCTACTTCCATACATGTACATCTATCCCTGCTCTATCTCTCCTCTATCTGTCCTCTATCTCCATCCATCCATCTCTACCCTATCTGTCCTTTATCTGATTTTATCTCTCCTCTCTCTCCAACTATCTATCTCTACCCTATTTCTCATACCGCGGGAAATAGATAAAAGGGGAGTATAGGCAGAGAGGGAGTGCAGAGAAAGAAAAAGGAAAGAGAAAGGGAAAGAGAGAATTAGAAGAAAGAGAGGGAGAGACAGAAGGGTTATATTGAGAGGGTATAGAAGAAAGAGAGAGTGAGAGAAAGAAAGGGGGAGAGTGAGAGAGATAAGAGAAGGGGAAAACCTAGAAAGTTTGAAAGAGAGAGAGAGCTAGAGAGAGATATATAAACATTCAATTTCAAAAATTGGGGGAAAAGCCTGGAATTAAGAATACTTCGCCATACCTCCACTCAGAAAATGTCGATCGTGGTCATGAGCGCGAGCAAGTGTTACGGTGTCGGTATATTCTACGGTGTAAAGCGCACGTGCGGAGCAGTGCTCTGAGCTGGGTGCAACTATAAAAAGCGCCCACTCCTGACGAAATACGAATAACTGTGTTTTTCGATGAACCTTGTTTATCGTCGATAAACAGTGTTTATCGAGAGAAACTGTGTTTATCAGTCGATATACAGAGTTTCTCATGATAAACAATGTTTATCGCTCGATAAACCTTGTTTATCGGCAATAAACAGTGTTTATCGGGGTTCTTGGTCAAATCAGGGAGGTGTTCTGGTCAAATGGCGCGCCATAGGAGGAAGCCTAGACCGAATTTTCAGTCTCTTTCGTTCGTTAAGCCTCTTAATTCTTATTTGGGTAGGGTCGGCTCTCTCTTTAGAGACGGAAGCCGACTATACGCATTCACTTTCAAACACAATGGCCATTAATTTATGGCCATATTTTTATGCCCCAAAAATTCTCCCTAATTTCATTTAATACCTTGTGCATATCCAATTTATATTATATTGTAAATTAGGCCTAGATCTAGATCTATAGGCTATAATACATCGGTTCCACTTACCAACTTGCCTGAAATAATCTGCTTAATGGTCCCTTTTTAGGAAATTATGGGTCAAAATCGACATCCATGTTGAAAATCTAAAGAGAGAGCCGACCCTATAGCTATAGGCCTATACCCAAATAATTAAGAGGCTTAACGAACGAAAGAGACGGACAATTCGGTCTAGACTAGAGGAAGCCATGCAAAGCCAAAGAATGAGAAAATACCCTCAAAATTCACTGAATAAACTTACAAAACACGATATAAATTTGAACTAAACACAATGTAAAACAAGCACAGTCTCAAAGTTAGATATACAAGGAGTGATCCTACTTACCGACATGATGTCAAAAGATTTATTTCTAATTTGTATATATATTTTTCCTGACTTTAGATCCTACTGAGTATCGTCGTAGAACTTGGAAGTAGAAGTAGAAGTATACAAGTGGTTCACAGGTACGGTCTATGTGTATAGCGCATGTGTACGGACATTTACGCGGCGGGCGCTAATTCTGTACAGAGTTCAATGTCGTCCATTGGTAATGACATCATGGTTTCGAACCATAGAGATATATACTTAATAAGGCTAGAGTGCGGACTCGTCATACGCGCCCGTTCAAAGCTCTGTGCGCGCATGGAGCGCGGTCCGCCATTACTAAGGAGGGCACAACTTCGAGAAATACCCGGATGTTCCCTTCGAAACTGTGCTACTGATATGCAATGTGAAGCTTCATTTTTCGGGTTGATTTATCGGTTTTCGAGTATGAAACGTTATAATTGTGGTATTTTGCATAATGCATGAACCCTACTCATGCCTCAGTCATGGTATCTGGTGTAGGTCAAGATTAATTACGGGTGTTATGGTGAGGTAAAAGGGACACAAAAAGCTATTTATATTTCAGTATATCTTCAATTTTTCTTCCTCTTTGTCAATATAAAACTGCGATATTATGACATCAAATATTACTTGGCTTTCAACCAATCAGAATCAAGCATTTGGGACTTGTATTTGATATTTATGTCATGATATTAAACAAATTTGTATGCTACAGAGCCAATGCCGGGGGCTAATGTCTTTCTAATTCAGTTATTATGAGAGCCAGGGTTTATTGATTTAAAACGCTTTAAAGGTAATATATTCATTTTATGTTTATGGCTATTATAAACAGATTGATACTTATATATTTGGGATAGAGATGGGTATGTAGATAGCTAGACACATAAATAGATGGATAGATAGATATAATATAGAAGGATAGGTAGATAATGGAAATGCAGATAAAGGACGATACTGAAGATAGGAAGAGGGGGAAGGAAAGAATTATACACATTTATTTAAAAAAAATTATGTTATTTACTCATCCAATCATTCATCCATCCATCCAAACATTCTTTTTCTTCTTCTCTCACTCATTTTATATCAAATTCACACCTTATGTCTTTCACCCATTCCTTATCTCTATAAAATCTCTATTTTTGTCTGAAAGAATAATTCATTTTTTTACAGTTCACTATAAATATATATGAATATTCTTTAAAAACAGCTGATCATTGATGTAATAATTATTTATTCACACCACTTTTTTTCTCCATAAATAATATTCTCCTTGATACAGTGTATTTCTTATTTTCTTCATCAACCAGTTTTAGAAAATAAACTTATAATTAAATTTGAAGAAAAAAATGAATAAATGAACCTTTTATTACCACACGGCACACGTGTGTTGATATTCTACAGCATAGGCATTTAAGTTTTGACATTTTATCGGACATAATACTGCAATAATACATCACAATTGAAAGGACAGACATTGCAAAAACAACACCTCAGATTTTAGCCCCAAATTTACTGTCACGGATCATAGGCAACACAACCACAACAAATTGATTCGCCACCAAAGACAAGCATTACACATCCCAAAACCGCCACAATAACTCCCAAAACATAAATGTCAGGAGGCCAATGTCTATGTGTCAAGATGTCAGCGATAACGAACACTTTATTAACTAGTCTTGGCTCCAAGCGCACGCAGGCGCGTCACATAAATAATACAAAGACATTTCTTAGAGTAATAAATGCAAACCAGAAATAGTAATTGAGCATATATATTCCAAGTCACCTGTATTGCTATGAAGAACTATAATTGAAGAGACTTACATCTCAGGATACTGCACTACACTATTCAGTGAAACCTCATAGTAACATGGTCTTTTGACATCATTATTCATCAGGTATAATAATAAATTTGAAACTGATTACCCTCAAATGTGCACAGTAGATACAACAAGCCAAAGAGTGCACAATCTTATGGGTTTACATCTAGTGACATTATTCCATATAATTGTTCTGTTATCAAATCTCTTCAAAAGCAGTTTTCCATTTTGGAACAAAATTCAAACCTATGTACAAAACGATCTATGGGTGTGTATATGGTGTGCAACTGTGCATTACACAAGCTTTTCAATTGCCACACATCTGTGAATTCTTCTCGTTTATTGAAAATGGGCTCACTTGATGTGAATTTCTTGCTTTTCATCTTTAATGATGTAAATCTCTTGGTTGAGAGCAATCCAGACAATGTTATAAAAAAGGTCTACATGTTTATCTTAGGTTATCCATACTGTACCTGCAGAATCAAAGCACATGTAGAGTGCAAATAATTTGCAAAAATTATAGCAACTGAATCAGATACAGCAGGTACAATTATGAAGCTTATAGAGTAAATATTCAAATACAGTGTACCTCACAACAACTCAAAATTCAAGTACATTTTGTTTAACCCCTAATGTAATCCACTCTTCTAAGTTCCACTTTAGTTTGCCCTCATGTAAAGTTAACAAACAGAAAATTATGGTTAGGTTGTGCAACTGTCACAATGTGTCCCAAGAATTTTATTTCATTACACAGAACAAAAGTCTCAGATTGTTCTGTTTGTTTAAAAGATTATTGAAAGCTCTCTCCAGTTTTAAACGGCTTCACAATCATCCAGTGGATAAGCTATGCAGACAGGAGGCAAAATATAAAAGACCGATCTGTCTTTGTAGTTTGTACAAATGAAGTTCTATGTTTTGGTTTTTTTCCTGAAAATGCGTTCTCTCCAAAGTTGTGTTGAAGTAGGTCAAGCTGATCCTGGCTAATGAGCTTGCTTTCGTGGTCTTCCTGCAAGAGAGTCCTGGTTTACCTTGTTTCACCACTTTAAGCTGTTTCTTGGCATCCTGCACTTGCTGTCTGGTTTTATTCAGTTTTTAATCAACTCAGGCAGAAAAAAGAATAGTCATGTTCTTTTGTAATGTCATAGGGTTTCTTTGGAGGCACTTGAACACTTTCGGATGTTGTACACGGTTTTGCTGGGAGTCTTGAGCCATGGGTCTGTTTTTAGGGAGGATGTCCAGGAAAGAGAGTAGGCACAGCTCTAGGAAGGAGATGTGGTGTGTAACATTCTTTCCTCTCTTGGGTGTATTCCTGCATTAAAATAAAAGCAAATGGAACAATAATGAGTTTTTTTCTCATAACATGACAATTGTTCTACTATTCATGCTATTTCATGTGATTTTTAAGACTGAAACTGGAAAGCAGCTTCCAGCCAAATAAATAAAATAATAATGATGTCAGCAAGTCATAAGCAAATGGGATTTTTAGGCTAGCCTAGCCTACTTGGATAACTCCTGTGATGTGAAATATGGCAGGCTAGCCTGGCTTAGACCAAAAGCTTCAGTCTCTCTATATCGTCGGTTGTTCTACTGAGACTGCGTCTGGCTCCACTAGACCTCTGATTATATTATGGGGAATGTCAACAAATGTCAGTTTTATTAAAGAAATGACCCATATCAGACGGTTATTTCTGTCTAGCCTGGCTTTACCTTTCGGGCTTTAGAAATTAGAGACTAGAGTTTAGATCTAGAGTCTAGATCTAGACTAGAGTCTAGATCTAACGTTAGTCTAGTTGAAACATAAATAAGTTGACATTTGATTTTTATCTTGAAATTAGATAAGATAACATTAATTATATCATTTTATTCATGGAGTTATATTTCCGAGTTGGACTCTCTGGCTCTTGGAGTTGCGAGCGACTCCAGCGCAGCAGAATTTTCCCCATCACCGTCCCAGAACCTTAACCCATGCCTGCCCCAGCCCGGCGGGCGTGGACTGGCGCGCTCAGCTCCGCTGCTGCAGGAGCTGCGGTGGCTTGTCATGAGACAACCCGGGCCGGGTACAGACTACAGTCACTGCATAAACTACATTTTTAGCTCTAAAATCTCCTTATTAATCTAAACCATAACATTAAGAAGAACTTACTTGTGAACTATTATGCAGTTCACTTTCTTTCTTCGGTTCGAACATCCAAATGCAACGCACGAACCTGGCTTCTCCAAATTTTTCCACGTTTGTTGTGCACAGTATCTTGTTGGGTCGTTCGTTTTTCTGCCCTCCTTAGTAATTGGCGGCCACCGCTCCAGGTCAACACAGCAATTTGAGCGAGTACGCCCTCTAGTGTTAGTAGTTATATATCTCTATGTTTCGAACCGGCATAATTATAGACCTTTACGTAATTTTAAAGGGATAGTTGAGTTCTGTTGCAGAGGGCGCTACACAAAATATTTTTTTGTGAGTTAATGAAAAAACTGAGTGTCGAATTTGAAAGAACATAATATTTAAATGACAAAATCATCTTGTTTGATAAAAATCGGCTCAGAGACGGCTGAAATATAACGATTTCTAACACCTGTGTACCACCACAAAATTAATATTAGATATTTTGAAAAATTGAAAAAACCGTTGAAAAAACTAAATAACGTCTTTTACGTCGTATTTCAGCCAATGCCGATTGGCTTTTTCATTGGCATTTTCGTGTTGCTTGTACTACGCACAACCAGCTGGTCCATGTATTGTTATTTTTAATTAAATAATTCATTAACGGTCACCATGTTTTTTGAAAGTGGAGCTGAATTGGTATGCTCATGCTAAATTTCACGCATTTTGGGGTCTAAAATTACCTTCATAGCAATTTTAGGTTCTAAAAGGGCACTAGAAATGTCATAGATAAGAATAAGAGCAATAACCATGCACTTTGAAGGCATTTGCGGTCCAGTGAAAACAGAACTCAACTATCCCTTTAAGGTCGGACAAACAAACTTGAACTCGCGGTGCATATAATTTTTATAGGCATTCAAATAGTTTATTTCTAATAAACCTTTTATCGCGGCGTTTAGCCGAATTACAAAAGTTTAAAAACAAAATAACACATAATGTAATAAAATAGGCACATAGATATAACTGCAACATATGGAAACATAAATTTAAAAAAAATCTTAATTAAAAAGCATAAAGTAACATAGTTTTACTGAAATCATGTGAAAGAAGAAGGACTGAAGTAATTATAGCAATAAACGGTAAACGGAGCAAGTGTGTGGTGGAAAAAAAAGAGAGTAAAACTGAAAGGCGAGGAGTAACGTTTATTTGCAAATAAACTTATTGAAATTAAGAGTGGGAGAGATTTAAAGAGGAAGAGTAATGCTGAGATGGGGAAAGGTATAGTAGAAAGCGACAATGGAAAATTCATATAGGAGGATACGGAAAAGAAGGGTAAAGAAGAAGAAGACAGTGAAGAAGAAGAAGACAATGAAGAAGAAGAAGAAGAAGAAGAAGAAGAAGAAGAAGAAGAAATGGAAGGAGGAGGGGGTTGAAGAAGTAGAAGAAGCGAAGATAAAGATAAAAGAGTTAAAGAGTAAAAGAACAAAACAAAGTGGAAATATACAACCATGCCTAAAGTGAACAAGAGATGGTGGTGAAGAGGGATGATAAACTAACATGACAGATTCAGTTAAATTCAATTAAGTTCAAATCAATATGGTAACTCAATGGAGTTTAAAAATACTTTAAAAACATGAAACAAATACGATACAAAATTAAAGAATGAAGCCAGAAGGAGAAGGGAAAGAAGAAAGAAAGAAAATGAGACGGAAGAAAATAAGTCTAGAAATAAAGAAAAGAAGAAATAAAGGAGAAAAAGGGAAAAGAATTATAGAAGGAGAAAAAGAGGGGTGTCAAAGAACAACAAAGCAAAACAAAACAAAAAGGCGATGAAATTGCCGAGCCTGAAGGGTACAAGAAAAGGAGGATCATTCATGGTTTACTTTGGTTTACTATATTATGGTTAAGTGCACGGATGAGGTACGGAATTGGACTATTTTGCATTCGTTTAGTTTTACATCTAAGTTCAGGGATTTGGGGTTTACCTCCGAATGTAGTGCTCATGAATTATTTTCCGGAGGGAAATACTGTATAAATTGATCAGTGTAGAGTAGGGTCCTTTGGAAGAACGACAAGCAAAAACTCTTTCTTCTATATCAGAGAGAGATTCGATTTTCAAGTTCATCTAGGACAGTGTCATAAGTTGAGTAATGTGATAATCACTCTCAAAACTATCTTTAGGACTCTTTCTCACCTGGTGATTTGGTTTTTGGTGAGGCCTTCATTCATACAGGGGCTGCATATTCAATGACAGGCCTTATGTAGCACCCCGTGTAGCACATGTATATGGTCAACAAGACGTTTCAATAGTCTAAGCATAATTGCTCTATTTATGATATTATTTATGTGTTGATCCCATTTTAAGTCATTCTGAATAATGGCTCCAGGAGTCATTATTCAGAATGACTTAAAATGGGATCAAAACATGAATAAAAATAATATTTTGGTGGCTTTAACCCTAATAAGGCCGGGGGCATTATGCCCTCCCCCCCCCCCCTCCCGGTCCTACACGATTTTGATTGTTCGGAAATGATAATTATGGATGGCGCCCCGCCGCTCGCTGACTTTTTTTCTCGAGTCTTGCGCATCTTTTAAAATATATTTTTTTGAAAATCGGACCTACAGTTACAAGGTCACGTGACCTTTTTGTCTTTGCATGTCAGCCCGAAAATCGCTCATTTTCGTGATGTGTGTACAAAACATATGAAAATGTCATTTTTCCTAAAAAAAGATCACACGTTGGTTATTGGGTCTTGTTTAAAATTTAGGTGGTTGTTTTGGGAGCCAAAATTGTTGAATTGTAGTTAGAAATGAAATAAAACGACAAAAAAAAAATACATATAAGTTAAAAAAAACAATGAAATAGGCCTACATAAGAAATTATCAAAACAAGAGATAACATAAGGAATAAGCTGGCTCTTCCAAATTTTGTCGTATTATTATTCCAAATGGTCTAATGAATATAATTATGTAGTGAAAAAGAATGCTTAAATATGAATAATATATGATTTATGGGTAAAAATGTGATTTCATGACCATATTTGCATAAATTACCACAAATATGCAAATAAGTAATTTAAAAAAAAAAAAAAAAAAAATCGAAATTATCATAGTATTCTATACACTTCACTTGACATGCGTGCAAATTTTTGCGAAGATCGGCCGTTTTACGGCCGAGATCTTAAGGGGGGCCATAATGCCCCCCCCCCCGGCCCCCCCCCCCCCCACCGGTCGTACTAAGACCTCGAATAGCCCGCCCTTTTTAGGGTTAACAGTAGCCAGTTCATGATTTCCGGTAGAAATTGCAGGATCGATTTGGGGAGACCGTAGGAAACAAACATTCATTTGAGCACATTTGGGGGGGGGGGGGGGTTCATCTTCATATGATTATGATCACACCAGGTTAGAAGATAGTCCATAGACTTTTGTAATTCAGATGGTTTGGTTACAGTTCCTACACTGTCGCTCATATATAGTTGGAATATTTTTTTTAAACCCAATTTATGGAATTATTTTTGACAATGATTTATTCCTAATAGATCTAGATAATAGTATACATTCTCAGATGTTATTGAATAATAATTTGCCAGTGTTTGTTTGCGTGACTGCTAAAGCATGTGTATGCTAATATGCTTATCAACTAGGGGGCCTACGCCCTTAAGTCATAAATGACAGTAATGAGGATTAATGCCCCACAAAAGGGCACTAATATAGCACATCGACACGGTTTTGATCCTGGGGCCTCACAGTTACGAGGCCATTGCTTTGCCACTGAACATGATTCCGTGATACCATGATACTCTTTTTCGGAGTATTTTTCCTAAAAACGAAGACTTATAATATGCACTTTCTCATGGGATCACGGCAAACTGCAGCACAATACACCATGACCTTTATTTGGACATTTTGATGAATATTTTCTTCATTTTTTGGTATGTTTTAGTAGGGTATCTCCACGCCGGAGTTACGGGTCATTTTTTGGATAGACTTCTGAACTAGACCTAAATCAAGTCATTTTCAGCAACATTAATATGGTATCGAATTATAAATAACCAACATTTGAATTTTATCTGGGGGGCAACTGCCGCTCCAGCCCCCTCATCAGTAACGCCAGTGGTTATCAATATCAAAGTCTTCTCTTCCACATGCCAAAGTGGATTTTACAAGATATAAGACCCAAATAGACCCTAATCAATTTGGTAATAGAAAGTTCCTCTCAACAAATCATTACTTGATAAATATGTAACATCTCTTATTTCATAATGCGGATAAACCAAAAGCTACATCTTCGGCAAAATACAATACCCTTTTCCAGTTCATGATTTGCATACCCAAATTCATATGTAAACACAGAATGCGAATATTGTCCCTCCGAGTTGAACAAAATTGTCTACCCTAAAACGTAGTCTAATCGCCCGGCAACCAATCTAAAAATGATGGGGCCCCCATTTTTCCCCATTTTTGTTTGTTTTGTTTTTGTTTTGTTTGGTCCCCCCAAAAAAAAATCGCAACGACTCAGCCAGCCACTGAATAAGCGGGGGGGGGGGGGGGGGGGGGGTCTCGAAATTTGAAAAATTGAAAAAAAAGGGGGGGGGGGGGTTAGATCCAAAATATACACATACAAAAAAACTGAAGGGCACATGCATACCTAAATTTTCAGCTCAATCTTTTTATTTTTATGAAGAGTAATGAGATCACATTATATAGAATAAACTTACTTACATGCACCTGTTTCATATAATGACCAGGCACGTATCCACGTTTGGGGGGGGGGGGGCCTCCCCTCCCCCCCCCCCCCAAAAAAAAAAAAAAAAAAATCCAAGATCGGTTGAACTGTTTTAGACCCCTTTTTTACCTCGATCGATTACATGTATGTGCCCCCCCCCCCCCTCCCCCTCAACATCAAACTCTGGCTACGTGCCTGATAATGACAAATAAGCACTATAGCGTTGCATCGCAAAACAGCGACACTTGTTGCATAAGATTGAACGCCCCTTCTTGCATCATTTTTAAAAATCTTGAATATAAAGTCTAAGTCCACTCCACAAAAGTTTATTTGCTTTTAAATAGGTGCAGAAAAACAAAAGAAACAGAGCAAATTTTTTAAAAAGTAAAATTGGATAACTAATGAGGAATTTTTTGTTTGAAGTATGAACAACTATGGAACCTAGAAATCACTACCACAATTGTCAATTTGGTTTTCAGTTTGTGACGCCATTGCCTCACTATTAAAGGCCCACTGCACTACTTGTAGCTACTTGCGCCTCTATATAACAAACCATACCTAATCGGTGACCATTGGTCCCCCATGATCCTCTTTTTCTTATGTTAACTGAGAGCTGAGTTGATGAGATAACCACCTGTCCCAGTGACCTTGCAGGGCAGTCTAATCTCTCTTGTAAACTATGGCAGATACGCTTTAATTTTATCAATTGTTTTACATGGTTTTATCCCATTATCCTCCCTTTTTATCCCCAGTAACTTGAATTGTATATCATATTGCATGCATGACATTTCACAAAATCTTTGATGAACTTTTTTAGAAGTTATACTATTTCTGAATATTGTCTATTCATAATCATTGATTTTATATAACTGTTCATCAAACTTAAAACTGTTCATGATTTAACCTTTAAAAAATACTTTTTATTTTAGTGCATAGTTTTAGTGCATCCATACAAAAACATGTTGGGCCTACTTTCGATATAACTTAGATGCTGGTGTGAGTAAATAAGATTTTGTGGGAAAATTCGAAATTTATATATCAATACAGAGGGAAAAAAATAGTGAATAGTGAGGCAATGACGTCACAGACTCATGAGTGAGCTTCCAATTTGTCTTGTGATTTTCAAAGTTTTTCATGATATTAAAAATTCATAACTTTCTTATTAGTTTTCCAATTTTGCTCAAACTTTTTTTTGATTGGTTCGTCTGATTTTTCTGCTTCTTTTGAAAGTAAGTTATTTTTGGAGTGGACATGCCCTTTAATTAATTGCCTGCTGACATTTCCGTTTTTGAAATCATACACTTTTATATAATGTAATACTACTTTATTGAGGTCCATTATGGTTTAGTATAGATTGGCCATGTTCATGATTTTTTTTTGATGGACGACTTTACTACAAAACTAACCTTTGATCCGTCTAGGATATTCTATTTTTATAAAGTTACGGTTGCTTTGTCAAGCATACCTCGTGAAAGATTATTATGTGATTTGTAGTGACCATTTTTTAAAGATTAAGTATGCACATCGTTCAGTATAAAATTTGAATAATAATAACAAGAGGCCGATAGACACTAATCAGTCGCCGACAGTAATAATTTTTTATGATAACGCCATCTACGATTAAAAGCATTATAGCTTTCAAGACCTCAAAATGCTACACACGATGGCTCTCTCTCTCTCTCCCTCTCTCCTGCTCTCTCTCGCTCTCTCTCCTGCTCTCTCTTTCTCTCTCTCTCCCTATCTTTCTCTGTCTCTCTCTCTCTCACCCTATCTCTCTCTCTCTCTCTCACCCTATCTTTCTCTCTCTCTCTTTCTCTTCCACTCTCACCCTATCTTTCGCTCTCTCTCCCCTATCTTTTGCTTTCTCTCTTGCTCTCTCTCTCTCTCCCTATCTTTCTCTCTCTCCTCTCTCTTGCTCTCTCTCTCCCTATCTTTCTCTCTCTCTTGCTCTCTCTCTATCTTTCTCTCTCTCTCTCTTGCTCTCTCTTTCTCACCCTATCTTTCTCTCTCTCTCTCTCACCCTATTTCTCTCTTCTCTATCTTGCTTCTCTCTCTCTCTCTCTCACCCTTTCTTTCTCTCTCTCTCTCTCTCTTTCTCTTCCACTCTCACCCTATCTTTCGCTCTCTCCCTCTCTCTCACCCTATCTTTTGCTCTCTCTCTCTCACCCTATCTTTTGCTCTCTCTCTTGCTCTCATCTCTCTCTCCCTATCTTTCTCTCTCTCTCTCTCTCTTGCTCTCTCTCTCCCTATCTCTCTCTCTCTCTTGCTCTCTCTCTATCTTTCTCTCTCTCTCTTGCTCTCTCTTCTCACCCTATCTTTCTCTCTCTCTCTCTCTCACCCTATTTCTCTCTCTCTATCTTGCTCTCTCTCTCTCTCTCTTGCTCTTTCTCTCTGAAATACCGTCCACTACAACTTATATTCTCTTGTTGTGAATAATGAATACCAAAATGATTGTCATGAATATTTTTTTTATTTACATTCTTTCTTTTTCTTTTTCTTTTTTTGACTGTTGAACCATGGACTTAGGTTCATGGTTTAACAAGCCTTGAGATTTTTTTTCCAAAAAAATTAGCCTCTCGTAATCACATAGATAACTTTCTATCTCTGGTGCAGGTAGTTCTGGGGCCGAAGGTCCTGGTTGGGTAGCTAGGCGATGGTTGTTCACGTACGGGGCGGTATGGTTGTGTACAATTTCGGCGGTGCTGTTGTGCTAGTACTAAAGGAAATAGAAGGAATAAACAAAACCAACAATATTTTCTAATTGATTCTTTTTATCATGTCTTTGTCTAAATTTCTCGTTAAATCTTTCTTTCAATTCAACCCTTCCAAAATTTATTTTTGAATTGATTCTTTCTATCCTGTCTTTGCTTAATTTTCTTGTTTAATCTTTCTTGCATTCATTATCCCATATCCTCTCTCTGATCTCTTTCTCTCTCTATTCGTAACTCACCCTTCATCTCTCTTTTCTCTTTTAGTGTCTCCCCCCCCCCCGCCACCCTGCCTATACTAAACCAAAATGTTTCAGTTTAAACAGGGCAGGCATAGAACTCACTTGGGATGACCCTTGGTCTGGGTCAGACTCGTTACCGTCCTTGGAGTACGAGTAGCTCTGGATCTGTGAGGCGGTGCTGCTACGCTCGTACTGAAGGAAATAGAAGGAATAAACAAAACAATTTTTTGTTGTGAATTTATTCTTTCTATCCTGTCTTTGTCTAATTTTCTCTTTTAAATCTTGCTTTCAATTCATTCAGATTTTATTCAATTCCGATAAAATATAAAAAACAGAATACAATCATGATAGAATAACATTATCAATCCAAGTGTATTAAAAAAAAAAAAAAAAAGATATTTTATTTGTTATCCATTTCCTTTCTCTGAACTCTATTTCTCTCTCTCTCTCTCTCTCCTTTCTCTCTCTTTCTCTCTCTCTCTCTCTATTCCCTCTCCTCCTCCTCCTTCTACTTCTTCTTCTCCTTCTTCTTCTTCTTCTT